>JAZKJV010002922.1:600000-867132 GCA_037367405.1 Ottelia alismoides
TAATTATTTCTATTTACAACTATATACATGCATTTGCAAAGGTTTTTGTAGCTAAAATATAAGAATAAAGAGTGATGAATGAGTATTCATCACCCCCTATACTTAACTTTGCTAGTCCCCTTAGCAAACACTTATTTGAAAAAGAAGTGAAAAAGAAATAAGGAAAAAGAAAAGAGAATGTACATGGATCAAGGTTGATTTATTAAACTTGCCTTCATTAAATTAAGGTATGGAGCTCGATCAGATCTTTGGATTATTAATGTGTCGGAACCTTATTTGGACTTAAGATTAAAACCTAACAGCCTCTAAGTTCCACTAATCTATAACCAAGACTCCTCAATACTCCAGGTCAGAACAAGTCATCAATCACAAACCCTGAAGACCATGAATCTTTTCTTGTCCTGTGAATGTGAGGTCTAAGCTCTCCACCTCAGAAATGGCAACTTGACAACCCTCCCCAACAAGGTAACTCTATGACCTCAATCTGGCCACTCTTTCCTCGAGGAGCGGGGTATTCCCTTCTAAGTTCAAGTTCAACCGGCTCAAGAAGAGGAGGAAGAAGAGAATGGGTCAAGGCTAGTGTAGCCATGTACCCTTGGGAGCTTGACCAGTGTAGCCAAGTCTCCCTGCTGCAAGCTACATCAGGTGGATGAAACTCAAGCTTTGCTTATTGCACTCTATATACATACTCCGGTGGGATTATCATTTTCTATCAGACCCACCACTTTTTTGGAGTTATTTCTTTTTGCATTTTTTTTCAAGTGCATCTATACAACATGTACATGTGCAGCATATATACAAGGAGTTTTTCCTCTTGAGCCAGTAGACTATCCCTCTTTTGAAGCTTTATTGCAACCCACAACTCCCGTCGTTAGACCTCATGGCAACCAGACCAAGTTGAGACGCACTTACTTCACTAAAAAAAGAAGAGAGGTTCTGCCTAGAAGTACTACCCTCATATGCTACCCCAAGTCAAGGAAGACTGCCTCCTCACCATCTCATCCGTAGAGAGCTCGGTGCAAAGTGCTGGTGTCCAAGTAAAGCCATTGTCTATATGAGTCATGTGTTGTTGTTAAGTGCTCTACTTAGGCTCATTGAGATGACATGTGATCATAGCCTAGTGGACTCAAAGAATTAAGTCACCATGGACCTGAAAAGTCTTAAACCTAATCCCTATAAGGTTCCTCTTAGAAGTTAGGTGGATTAAGATCTTAATCAAGCTCCATTTCTCAATTTGATTCCAGACTAGTTTAAATGTCAACTATCATCCAGAAAAACTATATACATATGTACAAAAGATGCTATTTACACAAAGTTTTACAAATATGCAAAATTTTTTAAAAAATGTTTTGAAATCATGAATGGATGATGCATGAGGTGCAAGTTTTGCACAAGATTTTTGCAAACTTTTGATTTTCAAAACATTTTGGAAAAATTTTGTACTATATACATAATTTTGATACAAAAATATTTACACAAGCTTTACACAAAAGATTTTTGAAATTATTTTTACAAAAATAATTTGTACACTAGCTATTTATGTGCAAATAAAAGAAGGTTTATGTACATGAAAAATTTTTAATTTTTGTGATTTTTAGGGTTTTTAGACATTTTTTTATTAACACACTCACACAAAGTATGAGTTATGGCTAAAGTATATATGAAATATACACACACCCCCCTATACTTAGCTCGAACGATGTCCTCAGAGTCAAGAGCGATGAAGAAGACATAACTCGTGCTAGGTATAGGGAAGTGAAAAGAAAGGCTATATACAAAGACGAATAGATAAAATAGAAAATCAAGAGGATCTCGGGTCTTCCCCCTATACTTAGGATCAAGTAATCCTAAGTATAGCAGGCTGTATACTAAGGGAAAACCGAGTGGAGAATGTACAGGGTCTACCCCCCCTATACTTAGGGTGAAATATCCCTAAGTATAGGAAGCAATAACAGGGGTAGAAAGAAACAAAAGAAATACCTGAAGGTTCTACATCCCCCCTATACTTAGGGTAGAGTGCACCCTAAGTATAGCATAATAAACAGATGAAGAAAGGGATGTGGGACTAAAGAATGTATTGATATAGACATCTGGATCTATACAAGGTGGAAGATCAGTGAAACTCAGGCGTGAGATGCATTAGATGTGAGTCAACGACCACATCTCACGCAAAATGAATAGGGGCAAGATCAACGACCCGCGACTCATGATCTAGAAATGGCTTGAGCCGCTGGCCGTTCACTCGAAAGGTACTCTCAGAAGACAACTCGGATATATCAATGCTACCGTTATCGTGTACCTTTCTCACCAAGTAGGGTCCCTTCCACTTGCTCTGTAGCTTCCCTGGAAATAAACGAAGCCTCACATCAAACAGCCATACTCTCTGACCAGGCTCAAAATGCTTGTGGCTGATATGAGAATCATGCCACTCTTTCACTCTCTCCTTATACTGTAGGTTGTTTGAGAAGGCGGTATCTCTCAACTCCTCCAGGGCTGCTAACTCTGCCCTCCTCTGGTCTCCTACACCATCTGGATCCATAAGTATGTCTGTAACTGCCCATAGTGACCTGTGCCTCAGCTCAACAGGTAAACGGCACGGCTTGCCATATACGAGGCGAAAGGGAGATGTGCCCAATGGTGTCTTGAAAGACGCCCTATATGCCCACAAGATCGAGTCCAATAGCTATGACCAATCCTTTCGGTCAGGGCAGATGACTTTCTGCAATATAGTTTTGATCTCCCTGTTCGACACCTCGGCTAGACCATTCGTCTGTGGATGGTAAGGTGTAGCAACACGATGGTCTATACCGAACTCGCTAGCAAGGGCCTTCACCTGGTCGTTGATGAAATGTGACCCCCCATATGAAATCAGAACTCTGGGAACCCCGAACCGCGTGATGATGTGCTTCCTCAAAAATCGGCAAACTGTCCTCGCATCAGCGGCTCGGGCAGGGATAGCCTCAACCCAACGACTAACATAATCCACGGCCAATAGAATGTACTCAAATCCCTGACTCTTAGGGAATGGACCCATGAAATCGATGCCCCATGCGTCAAAAACCTCACAGAAGTGAATGGGCTGCATCGGCATCATATCACGCTATCCACAAGTGCCCATCCTCTGACAGTCAGTACACCTCTTCACGAACTCATCAGAGTCCTTGAAGAGGGTAGGCCAGCACAAGCCGGATTGGAGCACTTTCTGTGCCGTTCTCCTCCCAGAATGATGTCCTCCTGCCTCAAGCTTGTGGCAGTAAGTGAGGACGCTATGGTGCTCCTCCTGAGAAATGCACCGACGTCAGACGCTATCCCCTCCTTCGTGGTAAAGGATGGTATCCTCCCAGTGGTAGGACTTGGCCTTCGCGAGGAAGGTCTCAAGCCTCTACCTGGGCCAATCTTGTGGGACTTTCCAGCAACGAGAAAGTTCACAATATCGGCATACCACGGGGAGTGCGGCGATAGCAAGGATCGCCTCATCTGGGGAAGGTCTCACAAATGGGATCAATCTGCTCAGACTCCTCAGGCTGCTCTATACGGGAGAGATGATCTGCCACCACATTCTTGACTCCAGGCTTATCCTTGATCTCAATGTCGAACTCCTGGAGTAGAAGGATCCATCTGGTCAGTCTGGCTTTGGCATCCTTCTTTGCCATGAGGTATCGGATGGCGGTGTGATCAGTGTACAAGGTCACTCTAGATCCAATGATATAAGATCGAAACTTATCTAGGGCGAACACTACGGCTAGCATCTCCTTCTATGTGACCGTGTAATTCCGCTGGGCGGAATCCAATGTGCGGCTAGCGTAGTGGATAGCAAAGGGGGGCTCCATACCTCCTCTGTCCCAGCACGGCCCCTACGGCAAAATCGGAGGCATCCGTCATGATCTCGAATGGGAGAGACCAATCAGGCGGGCTGGAGAACAGGAGCCTCAATCACACACTGCTGGAGAGTCGCAAAGGAGGAAAGACACTTGTCATCGACAAGGAACTCGGTGGTCTTTCGTCAAGAGGTCAGTCAACGGCCGGGCAATCTTGCTGAAATCATGAATAAATCTCCGATAGAAACCAACGTGCCCCAGGAATGACCGTAGCTGCCTCAAATTGGACGGCGGTGCGAGTTTTCTAATGACATCTACCTTGTCCGGATCAACCTCCATGCCCTGTTGGAGATGATATGGCCAAGCACCGTCCCTTGAGTCACCATGAAGTGACTCTTCTCCCAAGAAAGCACAAAATGAACCTCTATACATCGCTGGAGTACTCGGTCTAGGCAGTCAAGACAGGAGTCGAATCCGTCGCCGTAGACTGAGAAATCGTCCATGAAGACCTCCAAACACTCCCCTACCATGTCCGAAATGATCGACAGCATGCATCTCTGAGAAGGACCCAGTCGTCCCCTTTCCCCAAAAACAGTGAGAGTTCAGACAGTAGCTTAAGGGACTTAGATAAAATATCTAAGAGTCCCCAATAAGCCTGGAGGTATTTTTCCTGTATAGAGAAGAGAACAAGGAAAAATTGAGCACCTAAATTATTATTTTTGGGTTTTTAATTTATTTATTAGAATTTTTATAAGATTTTAAGTGTTTTTCAATTTTTTAGTGTTTTAGGTAATGAAAAATAGCCAAAATTGGCTAGACAATCAAGCACAGCAAGACAAACAGTAGGTAATTTTTTTATGAATTTTAGATGAATTTTAATATTTTTTTGTGATTTTTAAACTCAAACCGTAACAAAAATAGATGTTTTTGAATTTTTTTAAAAATATCAAATCAAACAAAAATGTCTCCAAAATTTCCAGAAAATTTTACACTATGGCAGGAGCCACGTGTCCAATTTTCATT
Source organism: Ottelia alismoides (assembly GCA_037367405.1). NCBI lineage: Eukaryota > Viridiplantae > Streptophyta > Magnoliopsida > Alismatales > Hydrocharitaceae > Ottelia > Ottelia alismoides. The sequence goes on from JAZKJV010002922.1 coordinate 604,842, forward strand.
GGATTTGGAGTATGTTTGCTATTTTATTAAAATCAAACACAAGGGCATAGTACACAGGGACCAAAACGCAAATAGCAAGAGTACTGGGGGTCCGGTGCAAATAACCCAGGAGAACACGCGCGTCGTGCGTGCCTGGGGCACTTAGGGACCCAAATGTAATAAAAACTAAGTCCCTGGACTATTTGGTAACATGTACCAAATGTCCGAGGGCTAGTCTGCAAATAACCCAAAAAATTAACGCACATGTACAATTACTCTACGCACAGGGGTATAAATGCAAATACTCAAAAGTTTTCATTCAATCCATAACATCACAGAACTACAAGGTATTAAATGCAAAAAGCCCAGAAAACCACGTGTCGGCGCACGTGCTACAACATACACAGGGGCATAAATGCGAAAGAAATAAAGTGCAAGGTCCTCTATGTAAATGTACCAAAAACTAAACAACTAGATAACGCATTTACAGGACTAATGCTAAATAACAGAAAAGATAGGGCCTAAGGGTAAATTACCCTTTATTAAGTCGAGCCGCTGGATGGATGCCACGTGGTAGATGGACGGTCCGGATGCGGGTGGCTCTCCAAGGCTGGGCTCCTCGCGATGATCGGACGGCTGGGGCTTCGCCACATGCTGGATCGAACGGATGAGGGTATCGGTGGCTAAGCCCTGCGCATCGGGGCGGTCCAGATCGTCTCTCCAAAGATCGGGCGGTCGCTGTTGCTCCTGGGATGGATGGCTCAGATGAAAACTGGAGCGGGAGGCCGATCGAACAGTGGAAGAAGGTCGAGGAAGAACAGTTCGCCGGCGAAGTTCGCCGGCCCAAGGCGCACGCTCCTGACCTCCTCGCAGGGCTCTGGTGATCGGGGAAGAATCGTCGGGGGCCTCCGCATCAAATGGACTCCTCCGATGAAGCGACGGAGCTCTAGGGAGCCCAGTCAGCTTCGGCGGAGAAGCGTCTCCTGGCTCGAATAGGAGGATCTCAGATGGTCCTCGTGGTACCTGCAAAATAGGTCCAGAAGACTCGCGGGTCGAGGGCAAACTGCCTCGACGCGGTTAGGCGAGGTGACGGTGGTCAGGGGATCGATATGGGCGAGCTCCGGCGAGGGTGTGGACGGAGGAGCTCGAGCCCCAGCTCCTGTGCGAGCTGGGTTGAATGGGAGTGTGGAGAACGTGCGCGGGAGGAAGGCGGAGGTGACTGGGGATTTCGATGATCGAATGGAGTAGCGGGATGGTCGGAATCAGCTAGAGACGACGACAGAGCAAATTGGGGGAAACATGAAATTGGCGAAAAAGAAATGGAACTACAGCTACCTGGGTGGTCGAGTAGAATGTGGACGAGCTGGCGATGCTCTGGGTCGTGGCCTCGAGGAGCGTCTACCTCCGAGGCTCGAGCTCCTGTTGTGGGTGGAGCACAGCGGTGGTACTCGCCGGATCAGTGGTATCCGGTCCCTCTCCTAACTTCGACAGCACGGGGAGCGAGCTGTCACTCTCACTCGCGCACTGGAGCTCCCTGGGGGGTGGAGCGAATGGCCAAAGATAGGATTGAAGGTGGCGGAGCTCGGGCTATATATGTTGGAGGGTCCGGGAAGATGAGTGCGGGTAGGTAATTCTAGAGCGCGGATCTCGAGGTGGATACCCCGGCGAGGGTCTCGGATGTAGCAGGAAGGAATCAGACCCGAGGTTTAGGCGAGGGGGAATCTTGTTTAGGTGCTAAAATAGGGGGAAGTCGGGTCGGGCACCTAACCCGTGGGAAGTGGTCTTGGGGGGGGGGGGGCAGTTGACCGGGCGGTCAACAATCGCCAGGGCCAATAGGAAGCGACCACGTGGAAAATAATTGTAAAATCCATAAAAATTAGAAAATGGCCGATTTATTAAAAAGTCAAAACATGAAATATTTTTGTTTTAATTTTTTTCTATTTTTAGTGATTTTTAATTAATTTTTCAAAGTAAAAATAAGGTATGTACATAGTAGGGTTATATATAGGTATATATACAATATATAGGATTTTTAATTTTGATTTTTAATTTTGTTCTTTTTATTTTGTTTTTGTTGTAATTTATTTTATTTATTTACACAATATAATATAGACTATTTACAAAACTTTTTGGAAATTAATTTTATTTATAAGGCTAAATAAATAAATGTGTGGTGGTATGTACAAGGTGGATATATACAAAAGACCTATTTTTATTTTCTTTTTAATTTTTCTATTTTTCTTTTGTTTTTATCTTTATAAATATATACAAATATTTACAAGCCTAATTTAGTCTCTTTTTTTGAAAGGGAAATATTTTTATTTTATTTACATAGATATTTACACACATGAGCCCCTATCTCCCTCTACTTTGGCTTTTATGCGGTCAGGCCCATGCTGAGCCCTCCCTTGGGTTAGGTTGCTCAATATTTATTCTAAATATTTCCCTCTTTTTCTTTTTAATCTTTATTCTTTTATTTTTGCACAAAAACATGATAATTATAGGTTTTTACACAATGCATGCTTTTGGTAATTATTTCTATTTACAACTATATACATGCATTTGCAAAGGTTTTTGTAGCTAAAATATAAGAATAAAGAGTGATGAATGAGTATTCATTAGTAAGCTTTCCAAATTAACTACCAGATTGATGCCATTAACGAGCAGAGCTGCCAATGTGTAGTATCATTACGGTCCGTTAAAGCGTTTTCGAAGAAATTTTCAAAATCAACGATGAATCTCCATTTCATTACCTTTGTTCTATCATTTTGGTCCTAAAAACTCTAACTAATGCATGTAAATAACATATTTTGTACAAATTTCATTATTTATTCTATTTATTGTATATATAATATAGTTTTTAATGCCAAAATTATTGAATAAAGAAAGAATAAAATATCAAAGGTATTTTATGATCTTAAACCTCGAGACCAAGTCAAGAATTGACTGGGTCGACAAGGAATAAAGTAGGGGGGAAGACGGGGGGGTGATAAGGGCCAAAAATCCAATAAACCCTAATTTTCTCCAATATTACACTTTTGAGACCTATTTTATTTTCTATTATTTATACCTCAAACAAAGAAATTTTGTACATGAAAATTGTAGATAATAATATATAGAAAAATACAAACTTGATTTTACATAAAAATAATATGCAGTGTATTTTTTATATTTTGAATAAAAAGCCAAAACTCAAACTTCCCAGACCCATTTCTTGTCCATATGAACTCAAAATGTACCAAAATCACATTTAATTGTATATAACTTTAATTACCTATTTAATGAAGGTGTTTCATTTAATTTGGAGTTAAGATGCAAAAGTTAGTTTTTGGATCCCTATTGTATAGTATATCTGGATAAAATATCCATTTTATTTATTCTTTATTATTTTTATATTTTATAATTTTATAGTTTTGTAAATATTATTTACAATATGCAATTTAGAATAGAATAAAATTATAATAAAATACTAAAATAAAATAATATACATAAATACATAGATTAAATACATATACTTATATTGTTGGACATGCGAGACCACGATGAGCCATAATGTAATAAATGTTATTGCAAATATCATTCCTTGATCTGAAATGAAGAATAAGTAATTTTCATAATAGGTCCCTTAGTACAATTAGGGTTATGTACCATGTCCATCTTAATGATCATACAGTTGCTGATTCAATTATTGAATCACAGAGGCTGGTGCTATGATGAATATCTAAAGAGTTAGATTGAGGACTCATCAGGCACCATCTAATAATTATTAAGAGATTTTCCCTAGCCTGAGTAGGAGATGGCAATCCTTTCTCACATAGGTTGATATCTGACCGACCTCTTGATGCAGGTCCTCTGCATAGGAATAGAGATTCGGAGGTGTCATATTAATTAGGACAAAGAGTTGACTTAACGAGATCGAGATAACCAAAGTCCTATGTCGTATGCTGTCATAATATAGGCACGCATACTCTAACCGGAGACAGATTTGTTACTATATGTCTGAGTATGTACATTTGGCAGACCAATAGGTCGATGACCTAATCAAGGTCTATACACCAACACGCTGGTGTGCATACAAGGGCATATGAGTAATACGATCTCTTAAAGTGATCATACAGGTTCATTTCCTGAACCGAAAGACATGAGCCCTCTCATGAGATACTGGGAAGAACCGAATTCCACGTGTGGTCGTCTTGCTTTGGAAGCTTGATTAAATTTCTAAGGATTGATATATACTTTCGGAAAGTATATGATCAACACCTAGGTATTATATATGCTTTTGCAAAGTATATGATCGATACCAACTCCCAATGATCGAATGAGAAACTTAATGATAAATCCCTGAAGTAGACAGTGTAAAATTGATCTTATACTTTGGGATTATTCTGGATCATCAAGTATGCAGGATGTACATGTATTAGGAATACTTGAGGGTGATGTGATCATAAACAATTGTATAACCATGACGCTTCCATTCCTAGGGAGTGATGAAATGGTTCTGGATTTTAGTGACTCCTCTCAGTAGAGAAGTGATCTAATCTTGGTCCAAATGTTGGACAGTTATCTGAATGTGATTCAGATATGAGAAGATTAGATCTGCAGCTTTGATTTAATCAAACCTCTATGGGAGGTCCGTAAGATTTGGATTTGAGATATGATCTCAACATCCAAGTCACTATACATAGAAAAATACAATCGTCCTGTCCTTATCTCCAAGTATCCACGGAGAAAGCGCATTATCCTTGAAAGAGTTCATGATAATTTCATTGTTGATATATGTATCCGAGCATTGAGAAAAATAGATAATTAAATGTGATTCAATTATCGTGAATAATATAAAGTTGATTCATATTATAAGGAGAGTTATCTTAGATAATTAAATATGATTTGGTTATTAAAGATGTAAATAATGTGAATGTCATTCATATTATTTGGTCACATGAGAATAGAGATCCAATATGATTAAATGTGATTTAATTATCATGGATATGAATAATATGAATAGCACTATCCATATTAATCATATATATTATAAATGTGATTTATAATATATAAGAGAGAGCAATTTGTAATTTACATTTGTTAATTAAATATTGATGTGAATTGGATTCACATTGGTCACTTAATTGAAAATGTAATTCACATTTTATTTTGGGTTGTGAATGTGAATCACAATTTTCCAACGGTAAGATTGCAATATTCACAAAGTAATTATGAATTATTTTTGTTGAATAATTTACAACAAGTGTTGTTGTAAATCTTGGAAATTTCCATAGAATAATGTAATCTTCATTCCATAATCTCCATGCTTGATTTATTTAATTTGATATTAGTGGGAGTGCCATTGTGTTCATCGTGCTAAATGTAGATAATATCTTAATGATTTGGAATGATATAAGGATGATAATAATAAGTGTTTTATAATCTGGTTGTTCCATACCTCGAGATATGATCTCAAGGATACCACTTATATCTTAGTTCTGAAGTTGTTCAGAAGCAAAGAGAAGAGGGTATTGGGACCATCACATTAATGGTACACCTTGGACATTTCCATATTCTGGAAAATTCCAAGAAAGGCTTCTTTCCCTTATGATATGGTACTGACCTATCTAAAAAGGGATATCACCTCTAAGGGTTGAGGATGTGAATGGTAAACCTGCTTGCCCTTGTGCATCAGTTCCGAGAAGTCGGGTGTAAGCTAGATGTATAGAAAATCCAGATGTATGCCATGCAGTAGGATTAGTAAACTGTTACTAATCCTACTATGGAGATAAAATACTTGATTGCAGTAATAACAATATCTTCAAATATGATAAGACTTTAGAGATAGTGATCTCTAAGTCTTATTTTCAAGAAATAAAGACTTTATAGATGGAGATCTAAAAGGTCTTAACTATGAATACCTTAGTAGATAGAGATCTATAGGAATAAGGGTTATTCTGATAAGGATAATAGAAATTACATATTGGTTATAATGATTGTTGAGGTGTAGTGTCGGTGTAGTGTCAAGGACACTATGACTGACATGATTGAGTATCGGTTGCATAAGATGCAACATTCGCATTGGATGCAAACCCTGTTACTAGGAGATATGCAAGCACCATAAAAGGACTTTACATAGTCTCTTGGGAACAGAGTGACTGATCATCTTACCTAACTATTTTTCTAAATAGCATATGATTTTCACATGAGTGCGGGTTTAATGATTAGCCCATTAATGGCTCATTGGGCTAGTGGGAGATTGTTGGACATGCGAGCCCACACCGAGCCATTATGCAATAAATGTTATTGCATATATCATTCCCTGATCTGAAATGAAGAATAAGTAATTTGCATAATAGGTCCCTTAGTACAATTAGGGTTGTGTAGCATAACCATCTTGATGATCAAACAACTGTTGATTCAATTATTGAATTATAGAGGTTGGTGCTATGATGAATATCTAAAGAGTTAGATTGAGGACTCATCAGGCACCATGAAATGATTATTAAGAGATGATCTCCAGTCTGAGTAGAAGATGGCAATCCTTTCTCACATAGGTTGATATCTGACCGACCTCTTGATGAAGGTCTGATGAATACTCATTCATCACTCTTTATTCTTTTTTAGCAAAATATCTTGGCAAAATACCATGTAGATAGCTGTAAATACAATAAGTTACCAATAAGCATGCTTTTATTAAATATTAATAACTAACATGTATTTGTGCAAAAATAAAAGAATAAAGAATAAAAGAAAAAGAAGGAAATATTTAGAATAAATATTGAGTGACCTAAACCCAAGAGAGGGCCCAATATGGGCCTGATCGCCAAATAAAATAAGTAGAGAGAGATAGGGTCACCCCACCTTGTGAATCTTCCTTCTTCTATGTACTTATTTTATTTTCATAAAAATAAAATATAAATGTGTATATAATCCCTTGTATATATTTCTAAAAATAAAACAAAAATTAGAAAAATAAAATTAAAATAAAAACAAAATAATTTCTCTCTCTAGCCCCTTGTACATATCACATGTATATATGTATCATCATCTATTTATTTCACACTTGTAAATAGCCAATAAAAATAAAATAAAAAATATTTTATACTCTAAATTTTATGTTGTAAATAAAAAAAATAAAATTGGGCTATTTATACAAAAAAATAAGAAAATAAAAATAATTATATAAAATACCTAGGTATTTTATCTGTATATAATATAATATATTGTATATACCATAATTTATTTTTCAATAAAATAAATAAAAATCACTAAAAATTAATTTGAAAAATAATAAACATTTTTTATTTTGAATATATTTTAAAATAAAATTGTTTTCTAGTTTAAATTTATTTTGCAAATCTTTTCTATTTTCCTAAATTCTGATTATCCAGGAGGGTTGCTGACCCTGGTCAACTCCCCCTCCTGGACCAGTCTTCGCCCGGATCTGAGTTTCGCCCCATCTTCTCAAAATTCTCCCACTCAAATCTGACCGTCTCCTGTCCCGATTTCATCGCTCACCTCTTCCCCTTGGATCCACAACCCCTCGCAGATCCCTAGGGAAGAGTGGATCTACCTCGGTTCGCGCTCCCACGCCCGATCTTCTTTGCCACCTAGGACTTGCTATAAAACATTCATTCCTTTCCCAGAGCCACAGCTCACGCCGCACACCTTCCTTCTACCCTATTAACCTTCCCCTTGGTGACAGCAATCGGAGGAGACCTTCGGTAGTCGGAGAAGGTTGCTGTAGCCGACACTCACGTTACGTGGCCGGAGATTTGCCGCATTGAGCCTCCCCGCCTTTCGCAGCGAGGTAGAGGCGAGGACCCAGACCGACCTCACCCCCTGGTGCTCAAGATCTTGTTAGGACCATCAGGTATACCTCTTTTCAATTCTAGTTCCTTCTATTTTGATTCTTTCATTCACTACTCCGCCATCTCCGACCCGGTGGTCGGAGCCCCATCAGTCACATCCACCCACTTAGATCTACACTGCAGACCATCGTCACCCCTCCTCCGCAGCCTGATCACCCAAATATTGGCTATCCAAGCCAAGATTAGGCTTATTCCCTCCGCTGCTTCGTCGGAACCTCCCTTCGCGACCCACCGTCACTTACCTTTATCTTTAGTCAAATAACATCGACGGGAGTACTCCTCTGAGTCGGAGCTTTATACTGCAGGTCTTCGCGCGCGTGGTTACGTCTCAGTTCGCCTCAATCCAGCCTCGCCGGAGCTCGCCCAGATCACGTACCCCGTCCAGGAGATCCGACCGTTGACGACTTCATCCGACCCTGCCACCCGACACAGAGAGGCCTTGCGAGTCGAGCCCCGCTTCCCGATCGTCCATCGGAACGTCGGATCACCGCCAGTTCTCTGGTGAACTTCGCCTAGGCGGAGCTCGTCCAACATCTTCCTCCACCGTTGGATCTCGCCTCTCTACAGTTCATATCAGAGCCGTCCATCGCTTTCACCTGTCAGGCCGTTAGATCTAACATCTAACGGCCCCGTACGCCCCATGTTCGCTCCTTCGTCAGGCCATTGTATCCGCCAGGTGTCACTGCCAGAGTCACACGCCACCAGCCAGTTAGAGCGTACCACTTGTCACCCCACGCGACTCGCACGACCCTCCTGGGTAAATTGCTCCATTTCCCTTGCGTTTATTTCTTTTTATAGTTTAGTATGAATAAAAGTTGCACTGTGGATTATTTGCACTTTTGCTCCTACTATTTTCTATATTTACATTTTAGTCCTCCCTGTATGGTTGCACGTGCGTCGTCATGTGTATTTATGGGACATTTGCATGTATTGCCCTTGTTTTCTTGGATGTTATGAGTTGAACTTTTAGTCTTGATATTGACATCCATGCCCCTATTCGTGCTGTGTTTCGACATGTGCTAGAAATCTTGGGAAAATTATAGGAAGGGTCCTACACTTTATATGCCTGTTAATATTCAGCCCCTGGAACATATTTTCGTTGTGATTTGGTCCCTATGTGCTGTACTTCTTTGATTGTTTTGAATAAATAACAAACTTCACCCAAAATTCGTGAAATTTTGAACATGGGTCATGCCATGGTGTAGGAATTTCTTGTAATTTTTGGGTTCATTTTGTTTCCATTTAGTATTTTTAATAATTCAAAAACCCTAAAAATTGGTACTGACTAGTTTTAAAAATCAATAAAAATATTAAAAACCCTCTAAAAAAATCCAAGAAAAATTGTTTCGTGTTTGTTTTGTTGTGTTTTTACTTTTGTCCAATTTTCATTACATTTGGATTTATAAAAAACCCTAAAATTTGAGAAACATTAAAAAACTTAGAAAAATCATTAAAAATTCACAAAAATTCAAAAAAATACACAATAAGTTTCTGCAGTTAGATTTTTATTTTTTGTTTATCATAAAATTGTTTCTCGAATTTTATAGGCCTTTAGGTATTTTTAAAGTGCCTTTCGATTCTGGTTGCACATTATTTTGTATTTTCGTTCTTGTTTTATTTTTTGAAAATTAACTAAAAATCAAAAAGATTTAAGAAAAATATCAAAAACACTTGAATATTTCTAGAAACAAAAAATATTTTTATTTTAATTTTTTGAGTATTTTTGCTCTCTTAAATAATTGTTTGATTGTTCCCTTTTCATTTCTTTTACACCTTTTATTACTTTTAAAAATTACAAAAAAATGAAAAATATAAAACCATCTTTTTATTTCATTTCTTTATTTTATTAGGATTTCAAACTACTTCGTAGGTTTACCATATCGTGCTCCTTGTGTTTGACACTGGTAGTTATACCAGGTAAAATAAAATAGCGAGACTGCTATTTAATTTGCTTGCTTGATTTTTATATTGGTGGTCTTTGTTTTCTTGATTGACTTAGCCTCGCAGTTTGGGTCGCAACGACCCTATTTACACCTTAACCCGGATCGTAGGAATTTGAGTCATCAGAATGGCGCCGTTGCCGGGGAGCATGTCATAGTAGTCGGCTTTCGTTTTCGGCTTTTCTTTGTTTTGGGCTTTTCTTTTTCATTTTCTTTTATTTGTTTTCTTTCAATTTTTGTTTTTGTTTTTATTTGTTTTTATTTATGTTTTTATTTCTTTTCCTTATTTTTGTTTTTATTTTTATTTTTGCATTTATTTTTATTTTATTTTATTTTTATAATAATTGCTGGTCTGACACATCTTCTGTTTGCTTTTCTTACGAGGGCTTGAGGATCGAGGGCGGCTTTCTTCGAGAAGCCAACGCACCCGCGGGTCTTGGAGGCGTCTCTTTTCTGCATAAAGTCACAGGAGAGCATGGGAGAGGAGAGCATGAGTGTGGGGAGTTGTAGATTAGGCTTAGTTTAGTTTTTATTTTTTGCATATTATTGTTGTAATAATACATGATAGGACACTCAGAGACTATCAGACTTGGTGATAGCTCGGGGTCTGTTTCGTCGAGCACCGGTGTGCTCGGGGGACCTCACCGAGGTTTTCGTTGGTTTTTGTTTTTATCGCTTTTATTTTCTTTGATTTCGAGGATTTTAGCCTTAGCTTTAGGATTTTCTCTTGCCTTGTGATGTAATTCGTAAGGCCTAACCTTAATTACACTGCATGTTCTTATAGATCGAATAATTAGACCCTATTAATTAAATCACTAATAAAAAAGTTAACCTGGTCACTTGAGGGGTCACGTGCCGCTAGAGGCCGTATACAGCGCTGGCAGGATCCATTGTGGCGGACACCGATCAGCATCAGCGACCGAGCCCCGATCCCTCTCGTTGACCCGTTAACTATTGCGCTTCATAAGTAGAAACTATCTGCTTAAGGCTGATTTCCTCATTGCATCATATAGATAGGTTTTATTTCTGTCATTTCAATTATGCGCGGATCACTTTGCATGTAGAGTGTTGGAGGCAAGGTACGCATTTCTTACTCGGCATGCATCATCGTGTTTAGTCACGCATCGGCTTTTTCGTCTTCTCTCCCTATTTTTTGACTTAATAATAATCACGAGAATCGAAAATTTTGTTAGACGTTGTTTGATTTTGAAAAAGACCCAAAAAACAGAAACCATAAAATCGGGACTGTTAAGTATACTTGATCTTAAAAGACATTGACTTAATAACTTGTCTTGGGAGAGCAGTCCCCTCCTTGTATGGTTTGGATGAGCGAGAGAGTGACCCGCACCCTAGGCTAGAGCCACATCCGACCCTTCTTCAAACTACTGGTCTTGAGTTAGTCGTTCTCTAGTGAGGATCGCTCCCGTCTCCGGTAAAGCGGGCCGCGATATTCTTAACAGAGCGAGTCGATCGGGTAGCCGGTAAATGGTCCGCGACCTGTACTGGCTTCGAAAGATCTAGCTTGGGATCGAGACAATCTCCTCAGGGCATTGGATTCCCAACAGCTCGCTTAATCGCTCAGAAGGACTGTTTCATTACCTAATAAAATTGACAAGATAAAAGACCGAACCTTCACGGTCATCAACTCTGAGTGCGTAGGTGAATCATGGGTTTTTGCTTGACCGATCTTGTTTGCTATTCAGATCTCATACGCCTTATCGCCAGATCAAGATAATGGGTCGGAGGTCCCTTAGGCAGCCTCTAGCTACACCGCTTTCAAGCACTCCAGCCCGCTCATCTAGGTTGGTTCGCGAGAGCCGAGACCCGCTCTCCGAACCCGAGTTCGATTCCGCCCTGTTCCCCCTTAATCACCCTTTACCAGTCCTGAGGTGCTCGATCAGAGACATCAACAGCCATTTGATTTATCGGCACCTGAGTTTGGGTCATTTTCCTTACAGATACCATGGCCAGCAGCAAGGAGCACACTGATGGACCCAGTAGAGCACAGACATACGTATTGGATCAGGGTGCCATCAACAACACCCTGTTAGCCTCCCTTGAGATGATGCAGAGACAGATCCGCGATCAGGGAGCCTTCATGGTGGACATGTACAGGGAGATGGAGCAGATACGAGCAGATAGAGAGCAGCGCAGATCTGGTGGATGAGGAGGAGGAGATGGACCAGATGACCAACAGCCTGAGGAGCAGCCCGTACATCCAGCAACAGTCGCGAGATCGATGAGGGAGTTGCACAACCCCGGTGCAACTCTCACGCACAGATGGATAGTGTTGCCTGCTATTCTGGGAGATTTCAAGCTCCCCCCTCAGGCGATCCATCTTCTTCCCCGCTTCCACGGACTCACCACCGAGTAGCCGCACCTTCATCTCTAAGAGTTTGAGATGATCCGTAGTACCGTCCATGACCACCTTGTAGACGAGGACACCATCAGGATGATGCCCTTCCCTTTCTCCCTCGTCGACAGAGCAGCCAACCGGTTGAAGCATTTAAGGAGATTCGTCACTACATGGGAACAGCTCCAGAACGAGTATCTCAACAAGTATTATCCACTCGGCCGGACCAATGCAGCCAGAGCCCTGATTAGCAATTTCTCCATGCTCCCTAATGAGCAATTTCACGAGGCTTGAGACCGCTTCAGGGAACTTACAGACCGGTGTCCCCACTACGATATATCGAAGCCCAACCTTGCCCAGAGTTTTTTCTGCGGGCTTACATCGGAGCTGCAGGGGTTAGTTAATGCATCCTGTAGGGGCTCGTATTTTGCCAAGGATGAGGATCAGGTCTGGGCCATCTACGATGAGATGGTCGAGAACTACACTGTGATGTCCCAGACCCAACTCTATACTCAGGGGAAGCCCACGCCGCAGGCCGTGGCCTATCAGAGGATAGCACGGGTAGATGTCAGTCCATCCACTTCATCAGCAGTTGCAGCACAAGCAGAGTCAACGGCCGCTGATATGGGGATCATCAGCGAGAAGTTGGAACGGATAGAGTTGATTGAGAAGAAGCAGTGCCAGGGCATGACGCATATCAATCAGATGGCACAGATGTTGAGTGATCTGAAGACCCATATCATGTGTCTCTAGGAGGCACATACGTCTTCTCAGCCCCGTCTCAGGTCACGGGCAGATACCGACAGCAGTAGCTCGACCCAGCCCTCCGCCCAATACCGACAGGTTCACCATATTCGGGCAGAGCAGTTCCAGTAGCAGTAGTAGTACGTTCAGCCACCACTATCTCAGGACAACCTAATGGTGGTGTATCAGTCGGACCAGCCCCTGGCAGTACTCCCCCCACCCACCTACGAGCAGGAGCTGTTGATGGATGTCAATGGGATTTGGTATGACCGACCTCAACCTTGGATCCAACGAGACCATCCCGGATTCCGTTTGTCGACCAGAGGTACCAGTTCCCAGCAGTAACCTCCAGTTCAGGGTGGCCAGTACGGACAACAGCGAGAGCAGCACCAGCAGCCCCAGTTCCCACACCAGCAGCAGCAGCCACATCCACAGCAGTCTTACCAGCAGCATGGTCCTCGTCCCTACAAGTAGGGACAGTCTTGGAGGCAGCAGCAGCCGTCTCTGCAGTATCACTCTCATCCCCAGTATCCCTCTCACTCCCAGCAGCAGCAACCTCACTTCTAGAGAGGCCACCCGTCAGGTTCTCATGGGCCCGCCTATTAGAGTCCTGCCATAGATGATTTAGCCCACCTCATCTCTGAGCAGCAGGCTACCTTCCGACGGGAGATGGATGAGTTCCATCAGGAGATGAGAGAGATAGTCAAAGGAAAGGCCGCCATGCCTGCCCAGATTGAGCCGAACCCGGACAACCTCAAGAGGAAGTTTGAGCAGGTAGAGTTTAGAGAGGTTACCAGTCATAGTGATCCACTTGGTGATATTATTGCATATACTTTTGATGCTTACTTTGTTACACTTAGGAGCGGTAGGATACCAGCCGGCAGCGCCTCGTCTGAACGACGACCCCATCCAGCTTTAGGAGCGCTAGACAAGGAGGAGAGCGGTGCTGATGCTGCTCGTGATGATGATGATGACGGTGATGCTGACTCCACCAAGGACATTGATCCAGCTGATGGTACTGAGGCTGTCACTTCACCAGATGCAGGAGGTAGTGCTGATTCCACCAGAGTTGCTGAGCCAGAGCCTGATACTGATGCCGCGATTCCAGAAGCCGAGGGTGGTACTGAGGACACCATATTCATTCCTATTGCATTTCTTGCTATTGATGTATCTCAGGACTATTCTGTGAATAAAGGAAAGGGTTCTTCATTTGCGAGTCCATCTGTTATTATTGGAGATGTTTGTATGGATTCTTCTTGCCACATCAGCAGGGACCCGATCCTAGCCCTTCATCTAAAAAAGAAAACCCAAAAAAATCACACCAGTTAGAGTTCAGCCAGTAGATGATGGACAGATTTCACATACAGCTGACTCTACAGGAGGCCTTGGAGCACATCCCCCTCTTCCAGAGGTACATTAGGGAGAGGACCACCATTCGCAGGAAGAGGAGGAACCACCAGTCAGAGATCCATGTGCTCACTCGCGCCACCTGCTTTGCCATCCAAAACCATCTTCCAGCCAAGAGGCCACATGCAAGAGCTCCCTATGTCAGATGCCATATTCATGAGCAGAGGTTTGATGGGACTCTATTAGATAGGGGTTCTTCCATCAACCTATTTCCGGCATCCTTACTCGACCGATTCAAGTTTGGCCCTCTCCGATAGAGCAGGACGATCCTTCAGTTTGCTTAACAATCTGTCAAGAGGCCGATGGGGTTGCTGAAGGATGTTGTTGTCACGATTTAGGGCCTGAAATTCCCCGTGGACTTCGTTATGTTGGACATGGAGATCCCTGAGTCTATGATCGATACCCCCATCATTTTAGGATGCCCGTTCTTGGCCACAGCTAGGGCAGTGCCCGATCATGATAGCGGGAAGGTATACTTTTGCGTTGAGGGCGAGAGTATACAAATAGAGACCATCGATGAGACCAGAGCGTAAGATTCGGCTTGCTCAGAGCCGCTCACCGATTCAGAGCAGATGACAGAGGCAGAGTGAGACATCCACCAGGACTGTGATTTTATGATTACAGATGATGATGCAATTTGGTACGACCCATTTTCACGAGCCATCCTCTCGCCTTCAGAGTCCACTGATGCACAGATGCCAGTAGAGGAGATCTTGGAGAGCACATTCCTGGTACAAGATACAATTGAGGCAGCAGATTGCATTCCCGATAGCGAGGCAGTTGATCCCTTTGATATAGATTCAGATCCCTCGGAGTCAGATATTGATTGGGCAGATTTTGATGATATGATTCAATGTATGACTTCCACAGAGCCAGTAGCTAGGGTGGAGACTAATCCCATTCAGAGCATAGACACACCAGTAGAGCAGTCTTCACCAGATTCTGATTTCCAGCGAGAGTTCTCGTTCTCCCATGCAGATTTGGTCGCATTCACTCAGATATTTCAGAGGCCAGATCCGCCAGCACCCAGTTGCCCAGAGCTGAAGCCCTTGCGTCTTTGCTGAAGTATAGGTTCCTTGCGGGCGAGCATGAGATGCACCCAGTCATTATCTCAAGGGATATTTACACCCATAACCCTGAGTAATCTCGTAATTACCCCAGGAACCCTGCGCAAGCACGAATTACACCCAAGACCCTGAATAATGCTTAACCTTTACATGGCATAACCCTGAGTCAAATTCCGTCTTGATTATCCGTTAACTTTGACGGAAAATGTTTTATGTTGACCATTTTACCCTTGAAAACACACAATATTTATAATATGATGCCATTCTCCTCCTTCCCCCTTCGTCATCCAAGCAACACCCCCGAACTGCTGCCCCACCTCCCCCTGCCTACCGGCTCCTGCCTCCCCTGCCCGCCCCCAACCCCTCATCCGGTTGCAACCCCAGGATTGAGCCCCCCTCCCTCGCAAGTCGGCTCAGGTCGAAGCCCCCTCGCCGCTTGTGCCTCCGCCTGCAAGGTCGAGCCGCAACCCCGCCCGCACCTCTGCCTGCAAGGTCGAGCCGCAACCCCCTCCCCGCCTGCGCCTCGTCCTGCAGGCCGTGCACCCCGACGCCTGCAAATCTGGCTCTGGTCGGAAACCCCCCGCGCCACGCATCTCCATCCCTCCCCCTCGGAAATCCCCTCTCCCTCTGCAAGCACCCTTATCTCCCACGACAAACCCCCTGTATCCCCGCCGCTCACCGCCTCGGATCCCCCTGCCGGCGAGCTCCATCGCGCCTCCGCCCCCAACTCACGAGCTCCGGCATCCCCCCCACCGCCGCCACCCACCACCCCCAGCTCACGAGCTCCAGCTTCATCCCCCCGTCCCCGGCGAACCAATTCCATTCTGCAAGCCCCCTCCCCCCTGTCACCAGATCCATCGTACCCCCCCGCCCGCTCCATCGCGCCTCCCCGTCTCCAGCTTCACCCCCCATCCCCGGCGAGCTCCATCACCTTTGCACCCCCCTCCCCCCCGCTAGCTCTATCACCTCCCCCCCCTTCCGTCGCCAGGTCCATCCCCCCGTGCCTCCATCGCCAGGTCCATGGCCTGCCCACTCCATCGCGCCTCCCCCACACTGCTAGCTCCATCACCTCCCCCCCCCCCCCCGCCCGCAACCAGGTCCATCGCCCCCCCGGTCGCCATGTCCATCGTGCCTCCCCGCCCGCTCCATCGTGCCTCCCCGCCTCCGGCTTCACCCCCCCATCCCCGGCGAGCTCCATCGCCTCTGCAAACCCCCCTCCCTCGTCGCCAGGTCCATCGCCCCCCGCACCCGTCGCTAGGTCCATCGCCCCTCGACTCCAACCCCCGCGCGCCCCGGAGAGCTCCAGGGCAACCCCCCTGCACCCGCACCGCGGCACAACCCTCGGGCACCCCCACGAGCTCCAGAGCAACCCCCCTGCGGTCATGGTCGTGCCCCGGCACAACCCCCGTGCGCCATCCGCCTGCAGGTCCAGGCCCGCTCCCTCACCCCCCAGGTCGGTCGCACCTCACCGCACCTCACCCCCAGCCACCCCTCGGACGCGCCTCCGCCTACCCTCGCCCGCAAGCCCGCCTCAGCACGTACCGCCCGCATACCTTCGTCGTCGCCCGTCACACTCCGTGGACCCCAGGGCTGCAAGCCCACCTCTTTTTTTATTAATCTAAGCCCTTAGATCATGATTGGGTTAGATTAACTCAACTATCTGGTTGAGTTAACGAACGAAACTAACGGAAGGTTATAGATGTAAAATGGCGTGGTTATTCAGGGTCCTGAGGATAATTACTGTTTATAGAGGGTTTCTGGGGTAATTACCATATTACTCAGGGTTATGGGTGTAAATATCCCTTATCTCAATGGATTTGACTGGAGAACAAGAATCTCATTTGATGGAGGTTCTTGAAAAGAACCGCAAGGCGATAGGATGGAGCGTAGCCGATCTCCAAGGGATAAGATTGGCCCTGTGCTCCCACCATATCTATATTGAAGAGGACATGAGGCCGTCGCGTGAGTTCCAGCGGTGGCTGAACCCGAACCTTTGAGAGGTTGTCATGAAGGAGATTTCAAAATGGTGGAGCGCCGATTTTATCTACCCCATCTTCTACTCCAAGTGGGTCAGTCCGTTACATGAGGTGCCCAAGAAGACGGGCATCACTACAGTTGTTAGTGAGTCTGGAGAGGAGATCGCTATCCGGGTACCCACTTCTTTGAGGGTCCGCATGGACTACAGACGATTGAACCATGCCACCAAGAAGGATCATTTCCCGCTGCCTTTTATTGATCAGATTATAGAGAGGCTATCCAGGAAGAGTCATTACTGCTTTCTTGACGGGTATTCCAGATACTATCAGGTGGCCATTGCGCCCGAAGACCAGGACAAGATCAAATTCACCTGTCCCTTTGGGACATATGCTTTCAGACGGATGCCCTTTGGTCTATGTAATGTCCCGGTGACATTCCAAATGTGCATGTTGTCCATCTTTTCGGACATGGTGGGTGAGTGCTTGGAGGTCCTTATGGACGATTTGTCGGTCTATGGTGATGGGTTCGATGCTTGTCTTGACTGCCTAGACCGCATCCTTCAGCGATGCATTGAGGTCCATCTTGTGCTTTCTTATGAGAAGATTTACTTCATGGTGACTTAAGGGACGATGCTTGGCCATATCATCTCCAACAGGGTCATGGAGGTTGATCCGGCCAAGGTGGATATCATTAGGAAACTCAGTCCACCGTCCAACTTGCGACATTTACAATCTTTTCTGGGGCACATCGGTTTCTACCGGCGCTTCATTCATGATTTCAACAGGATTGCCCGGCCGTTGACTGATTTGCTGACAAAAGACACCGAGTTCATTGTGGATGATAAGTGTCTAGTGTCATTTGAGACTCTCAAGAGCCTAGTTGTTGAGGCTCCTGTCCTCCAGTAGCCTGATTGGTCTCTCCCATTCGAGATCATGACAGATGCCTCCGATTTCACCGTAGGGGACGTGTTGGGACAGAGGAGGGATGGAGCACCATTTGCCATTCACTATGCTAGTCGTACATTGGATGTCGCTCAACGGAACTACACCGTCATTGAGAAGGAGATGCTACCTGTAGTCTTTGCCCTTGATAAGTTCAGATCATACATCATTGGATCTAAGGTGACCATTTTCACAGATCACACGGCCATCAGGTACCTTATGGATAAGAAGGATGCCAAAGAGAGATTGACTAGATGGATCCTTCTACTCCAGGAGTTTGATATTGAGATTAAGGACACGTCTGGAGTCAAGAATGTGGTGGCGGATCATCTCTCCCGATTAGAGCATCTTGAAGATTCTGAGCAGATTGACCCTATCTCTGAGACCTTCCCAGATGAGGCGATCCTTGCTATCACCTCTCTCCCGTGGTATGCCGACATTGTGAACTATCTTGTTGCCAAGAAAGTTCCACAAGGTTGGCCCAGGCAGCGACTTGAGTCCTTCCTCGCGAAGGTCAAGTTCTACCATTTGGAGGATCCTGTCCTTTATCATGAAGGAGGGGATAGCGCTTGGCGTCGGTGCATTCCCTAAGAGGAGCACCATAGCGTCCTCACTTACTGCCACAAGCTTGAGGCAGGAGGACATCACTCTGGGAGGAGAACAACACAAAAAGTGCTCCAGTTCGGCCTATGGTGTCCTACCCTCTTCAAGGATTCTGATGAGTTCGTGAAGAGGTGTACTGACTGTCAGAGGATGGGCACTTGTGGAGAACGTGATATGATGCCGATGCAGCCCATTCACTTCTGTGAGGTTTTTGATGCATGGGGCATCGATTTCATGGGTCCATTCCCTAAGAGTCAATGATTTGAGTATATTCTTTTGGCCGTTGAGTATCTGAGTTGTTGGGTTGAGGCCATCCCCGCCCGAACCGCAGATGCTAGGACTGTATGCTGATTTTTGAGGAAGAATATCATTTCAAGGTTCGGGGTGCCTATAGTATTGATATCTGACGGGGGGTCTCATTTCGTCAATGACAAGGTAAAGACCCTTGCTAGCGAGTTCAACATTGACCATCGAGTAGCCACACCGTATCATCCTCAGACCAATGGTCTTGCTGAAGTGTCGAACAGGGAGATCAAGACTATTTTGCAGAAGGTCATCCTCCCTTACCGAAAGGATTGGTCACAGCTTTTGGACTCAGTCTTGTGGGCATATCGGACGTCCTTCAAGACTCCTTTGGGTACATCTCCCTTTCGCCTCGTTTATGGCAAGCCCTGCCATTTACCTGTTGAGCTGAGACATAGGTCACTTTGGGCAGTCACATATATACTTTTGGATCCAGTGAGTGTAGGATATCAGAGGAGGACAGAGTTGGCAGCCATGGAGGAGCTTAGAGATGCAGCCTTTTCGAGCAGCATACAATATAAGGAGAGAGTGAAGGAGTGGCATGATTCTCATATCAGCCACAAGCAGTTTGAGTCAGGACAGAGAGTATGGTTGTTCTATGTTAGGCTTCGTTTATTTACAGGGAAGTTACAGAGCAAGTGGAAGTGACCATACCTGGTCCGAAAGGTACATGACAACAGGAGCATTGACATATCAGAGTTGTCATCTGAGTCTACCTTTCGTGTCAGCGGGCAACGACTCAAATCATATCTAGATCATTAGCCACTGGTCGTTGATGTCACCCCTATTCATTTTGTGTGAGATGTGGTCTCTTGGCTCACATCTATTGCATATCATGCCTAATTATCATTGTCTTCCGACTTGTATAGATCCATATGTCCATATCACACCATTCTTTAATCCAACACCCCATTTGCATCTTTGATTATGCTATACTTAGGGTGTACTTTACCCTAATTATGGTGGGCTGAGACTTTGATTTTCTTTTGATTCTTTTCTATTTCTGTTTTGCTGCCTATACTTAGGGATATTTTACCCTAAGTATAGGGGAGGTAGACCCTGTACATTCCCCACTCGGATTTCCCTTTGTGTACAACCTACTTTTACTTAGGATTACTTGATCCTAAGTATAGGTGGAAAACCCCGAGATTCTTTTCCATTCTTTTCTTTCATTCATCTTTGTAGTATATTCTTCCTTTTCACTTTCCTATACTAAGCATGAGTTATGTCTTCTTCATCGCTCTTAATTCACTCTGAGGACATCGTTCGAGCTACGTATAGGGGGTGTCGTATATATTTCATATATACTTTATCCCTAACTCGTACTTTGTGTGAGTGTGTTAATAAATAAATGGCTAAAATCCGTAAAAATCCATAAAAATTTAAAATTTTTCCTGTACATAAAATTCTTTATTGCACATACATAGCTATTTACAAAATTATTTTTGTAAAAATGTTTGTAAAAATGTTTTGTGTAAAGATTCTGTAAATATTTTGATATCAAAATTATGTATATAGTACAAAATATTTGTAAAATGTTTGAAAAACAAAAACAAATTGCAAAAATCCTTTTGTAAATGTGTGTAAATATTTTTCAAAACTTCTGCATTCATGCATACATCCATGTTTTCAAACATTTTCAAAAATTTTGCATATTTTCAAAAAATTGTACAAATTGCATTTTTGTAAATATATGTATAGTTTTTCTGAATCATAGTTGACATTTAAACTAGTCTGGAATTAAATTGAAAAATGGAGCTTGGTTAAGATCTTAATCCACCTAATTTTAAGAGGAACCTTATAGGGCTTAGGGTTGAGACTTTTCAGGTCCATGGTGACTTAATTCTTTGAGTCCACTAGGCTATGATCACATGTCATCTTGATGAGCCTAAGTAGAACACTTAACGACACACACATGACTCTCACAAACAATGGCTTTACTTGCACCATCACTTTACACCTATCTCTCTACGGATGAGGTGGTGATGAGGCAGTCTTCTTTGACTTGGGGTAGCATATGAGGGTAGTACTTCTCGACGTAACCTCTCTTCTTCTTTTAGTGAAGAAAGTGCGTCTCAACTTGGTCCGGTAGCAGTGAGGTCTAAAGACAGGAGTTGTGGGTTGCGATAAAGCTTCAAAAGAGGGATAGTCTACTGGCTCAAGTGGAAAAACTCCTTATGTATATATGCTACACCATGTAGATATGTTGTACATATGCACATCAAAAAAATTGCAAAAAGAAAAACTCCAAAAAAAAGTGGTGGGTCTGATAGAAAATGAAATACCCATCGGAGCGTATATCGTCAAATAAAGAAAAGCTTATATTACCCATGCCCATATCATGAAGCTTGTAGTAGGGACACTTAGCTACACTGGTTGAGCTTCCAAGGATACATGGCTACGCTGGCCATGGTCCATTCTCTTCTTCCTCCTCTTCTTGAGCCAGTTGAACTTGAACTTAGAAGGGAATACCTCGCTCCTCGAGGAAAGAGTTGCCAGATTAGGGTATTAGAGTTACCTTGTTTGGGAGGGTTGTAACTTTGCCATTTCTGAGGTGGGGAGCTACATATCACTTACACAGTACAACAAAAAGATTCATGGTCATCAGAGTTTGTGTATGTAGACTTGTTCTGATCTGGATTATTGAGGATTCTTAACCATAGATTGGTGGAACTTAGAGGCTATTGAGTTTTAAACCTAAGTCCAAATAAGGTTCCGACAAACTAATAATCCAAAGATCTGACTGAGCTCCATACTTCAATTAAATGAAGACAAATTTAATAATCAGGCTTGATTCACCTTCTTTTTCTTCCTTTTCTTTACCTTTTTCTTTTTCACTTCTTTTTCAAATAAGTGTTTGCTAAGGGACTAGCAAAAGTAAAGTATAGGGGGGTGATGATTCATCACTCTTTATCCTTTTATTTTAGCTAAACATCTTGGTAAAATACCATATAGATAGATGTAAATACAATAAGTTACCAATAAGCATGCTTTTGTTAAATATTCATAATTAGCATGTATTTGTGCAAAAATAAAAGAATAAAGAATAGAAGAAAAGAAGGAAATATTTAGAATAAATATTGAGTGACCTAAACCCAAGAGAGGGCCCAATATGGGCCTGATCGTCAAATAAAATAAGTAGAGAGAGATAGGGTCACCCCACCTTGTGAATCTTCCTTCTTCTATGTACTTATTTTATTTTCACAAAAATAAAATATAAATGTGTATATAATCCATTGTATATATTTCTAAAAATAAAACAAAAAATAGAAAAATAAAAATAAAATAAAAACAAAAAATTTCTCCCTCTAGCCCCTTGTACATATCACATGTACGTATGTATGATCTATTTATTTTACACTTGTAAATAGCCAATAAAAATAAAATTAATTTTTTTATACTCTAAATTTTATGTTGTAAATAAATAAAATATAAAATTAGGGTATTTATACAAAAAATAAGAAAATAAAAATAATTATATAAAATACCTAGGTATTTTATCTATATATAATATAATATATTGTATATACCATAATTTATTTTTCATAAAAATAAATAAAAATTACTAAAAAATAATTTGAAAAATAATAAACATTTTTTATTTTGAACATATTTTAAATTAAAACCATTTTCTATTTTTAATTTATTTTGCAAATCTTTTCTATTTCCTAAATTCTGATTGGTCTAGGAGGGTTGTTGACCCCGGTCAACTCCCCCTCCCGGACCAGTCTTCGTCCGGATCCGAGTTTTGCCCCATATTCTCAAAATTCTCCCACTCGGATCTGACCGTCTCCTGCCCCGATTTCACCGCCCACCTCTTCCCCTTGGATCCACGACCCTCGCGGATCCCTAGGGAAGATCTGCCTCAGTTCGCGCACCCACGCCCGATCTTCTTCGCCACATGGGACTTGCTATAAAACCTTCATTCCTTTCCCCAGAGCCGCAGCTCGCACCGCACACCTTCCTTCTACCCTAGAAACCTTCCCCTTGGTGACAGCAATCGGATGAGCCCTTTGGTAGTCGGAGAAGGTTGTTGTAGCCGACGCTCACGTTACGTGGCCAGAGATCCGCCACGTTGAGCCTCCCCACCTTCCGCAGCGAGGTAGAGGCGAGGACCCAGACCAACCTCAGCCACTAGAGCTCGGGATCTTGTTGAAGCAACATGTATACCTCTTTTCAATCCTAGTTCCGTCTATTTCGATTCTTCCATTCACCGCTCTGTCAGCTCTGACCCGGTGGTCGGAGCCCTATCAGTCATATCCACCCGCTTAGATCTACACTGCAGACCATCGTCACCCCTCCTTCGCAGCCTGATCACCCAAATCATGGCTATCCGAGCCAAGATTAGGTTTAGGTTCCCTCTACCGCTTCACTGGAACCTCCCTTCACCACACACCGTCACTTCCCTTTATCTTCAGTCAAATAACATCAACCTAAGTACTCCTCCGAGTCGGAGCTTTATCCCGCAGGTCTTCGCGCACATGGTTACATCTCAGTTCGCCTCCATCCAGCCTCGTCGGAGCTCGCCCAGGTCACGAAACCCGTCCAGGAGATCCGACCGTTGACGACTTCATCCGACCCCTCCATCCGACGCGGAGGGGCCTTGCGAGTCGAGCTTCGCTGCCCGATCGTCCATCGGAATGTCGGATCACCGACGGTTCTCCGGTGAACTTCGCCCAGGTAGAGTTTGTCCAGCATATTCCTCCACCATTGGATCTCGCCTCTCTGCCAGTTCATATCAGAGCCGTCCATCGCCTGCGCCTGTCAGGACGTTAGATCTGACATCTAACAGCGTCGTACGCCCCACGTTCGCTCCTTCGTCAGGCCGTTGGATCCTCCAGGTGTCACTGCCAGAGATACACGCCACCAGCCAGTCAGAGCGCGCCACCTGTCACCCCACGTGACCCACACATCCTGCCTGGGTAAATTGCTCCATTTCCCTTGCGTTTATTTCTTTTTATAGTTTAGTCTGTAAAATAAAAGTTGTACTATGGACTATTTGCACTTTTGCTCCTGCTTTTTTCTATATTTGCATTTTAGTCCTCCCTGTATGGTTGTATGTGCGTCGTCACGTGTATTTATGGGACATTTGCATGTATTGCCCTGGTTTTCTTGGATGTTATGAATTGAACTTTTACTTTTGATATTTACATTCATGCCCCTGTGCGTAGTGTGTTTCGACATGTGCTAGAATTCTTGAGAATATTGCAGGAAGGATCCTAGACTTTATACGCCTGTTAATATTCAGCCCCTGGAACATATTTTTGTTGCGATTTGGTCCCTATGTGCCGTACTTCTTTGATTAGTTTGAATAAATAGCAAACTTCACCTAAAATTTGTGAAATTTTGACACATGGCTCCTGCCATGGTATATGAATTTTTGGGTTCATTTTGTTTCCATTTAGTATTTCTGATAATTCAAACACCCTAAAAATTGGTACTGTCTAGTTTTAAAAATCAACTAAAAATATTAAAAACCTCTAAAAAATCCAAAAAAAATGTTGTATGTTTGTAATGTTGTGTTTTTACTTCTACCCAATTTTCATTGCATTTGGATTTATAAAGCCCTTAAAATTGAGAAACATTAAAAAACTTAGAAAAATCATTAAAAATTCACAAAAATTCAAAAAAAATGCACTTTCAGCTTCTGTAGTTAGATTTTTATTTTTAGTTTATCATAAAATTGTTGATCGAATTTTATAACAATTTAGGTATTTTTAAAGTGCCTTTAGATTTTAGTTGTGCATTTTTTGTATTTTCAGTCTTGTTTCATTTTTAGAAAATTAACTAAAAAATCAGAAAAATCCAATAAAAAAACAAAAAATACTTGAATATTTCTAAAAACCAAAAATATTTTTATTTTAATTTCTTGAGTATTTTTTCTCTCTTGAATAATTATTGATTGTTCCTTTTTCATGTCTTTTACACCTTTTATTAATTTTAAAAATTACAAAAATTGAAAAATATAAAAACCACCTTTTTATTTCATTTCTTTATTTTATTAAGATTCCCGACTACTTCATAGGTTTACCATACCGTGCTCCTTGTGTTCGACCATGGTAGCTATACTAGATAAAATAAAATAATGAGATCGCTATTTGATTTGCTTGCTTGATTTTTATATTTGTGGTCTTTGTTTTCTTGATTGACTTAGCCTCACGGTTCGGGTCGCAATGACCCTATTTACACCTTAACCTAGATCGTGGGAATTTGAGTCATCAAGGTCCTCTACATAGGAATAGAGATTCGGAGGTGTCGGATTAGTTAGGTCAAAGAGTTGACTTAACGAGATCGAGATAACCAAAGTCCTATGTCGTATGTTGTAATTATATTGGCACGCATCCTCTGATCGGAGACAGATATGTTACTATATGTATGAGTATGTACATTTGCCAGACCAATAGGTTGATGACCTAATCAAGGTCTCTACACAGGTGCGCTGGTGTCCATACAAGGGCATATGAGTAATACGATCTCTCAAAGGGATCATACAGGTTCATTTTCTTAACCAGAAGACATGAGCTCACTCATGAGATATTAGGAATAATCAAATTCCGCGCGCGGTCATCTCGCTTTGGAAGCTTGACTGAATTTGTAAGGATTGATATATACTTTTGAAAAGTATATGATCAACACATAGGTATGATATATGCTTTTAAGAAGTAGATCGATATAACCTCCCAATGATCGAATGAGAAACTTAATGATAAATCCCTGAAGTAGAAAGTGTAAAATTGATCTTATGCTTCGGGATTATTTTGGATCTTCTAGTATGCAGGATGTGCATGTATTTGGAATACCTGAGGATGATGTGATCATAAATGATTTTATAACCATGACGTTTCCAATCCTAGGGAGTGAAGAAACGGGTCTAGATTTTAGTGACTCCTCTCAGTAGAGAAGTGATCTAATCTTGGTCCAAATGTTGGACAGTGATCTGAATGTGATTCAGATATGAGAATATTAGATCCACGGCTTTAATTTAATCAAACCTCTATGGGAGGTCCACAAGATCTGGATTTGAGATATGATCTCAATATCCAAGTCACTATATGTGGAACAATACAATCGCCATGTCCTTATCTCCAATTATCCACGGAGAAAGCGCATTATCCTTGAAAGAGTTCAGGATAATTTCATTGTTTATATATGTATCCGAGCATTGAGAAAAATGGATAATTAAATGTGATTTAATTATCATGAATAATATGAATTTGATTTATATTATAAGGAGAGTTATCTTAGATTATTAAATATGATTTGATTATCAAATATGTGAATAATGTGAATGTGATTCATATTATTTGGGCACATAAGAATAGAGATCCAATGTGATTAAATGTGATTTATTTATCATGGATATGAATAATATGAATAGCACTATCCATATTAATCATATATATTATAAATGTGATTTATAATATATAAGAGAGAGAAATTTGTAATTTTCATTTGTTAATTAAATGTTGATGTGAATTGGATTCACATTGGACAATTAATTGAAAATGTAATTCATATTTTATTTTGGGTAGTAAATGTGATTCACAATTTTCCAATGGCAAGATTGCAATATTCACAAAATAATTATGAATTATTTTTGTTGAATAATTTACAACATGTGTTGTTGTAAATCTTGGAAATTTCCAAAGAATAATGTAATCTTCATTCCATAATGTCCATGCTTGATTGATTTAATTTGAGATTAAATCATATTGATTTATCAATATACATTTAATCTAAATTAAATTAATTGTTGTTGGTTTTTTACCAACAAAATCTTAGCCATTGAAAGAAACACAAATCAGTGTGAGCCATTGGATTTGTGTTGCCCATGGATTGAGATCCATGGATCCCAAAATATTATAAATAGAAGGGCACCCCTTGCTCTTCAAAATGCTAATGAGAAATACAAGGCTCTCTCTCTCCTTCTCTCTACATGCCATCTCTCTCTCTCTCTCTCGCATGTGGCCGTTCACCATGGATGCCCTAGAGAGATTCTCCATCGCCGCAGCGTCGTCATCATGCTGCCCGATCGTTTGCTCGTGGATCTCTGTCTCCTTCGATGTGCCTCGCTCATGAAGAAGACGTCGGATCTCGTGTGTCGAGATCAGGAGATTCGCTGCTTAGATCATCAACATGGATTGCGAGGAGCACGTGTTTCATCAATACGCTCACAAGCGTCTCCTCCGTCGGATCGGACTTGAGACAGGAGGTCTCTTCGTCTGGAGAGACTCGATCGCAACCATGCTTCAAGAGGTAACCCTAATACTTGTTTGTGGTTTAGATGAAACGATCCAAGAAGTGTTCTTGGATCATTTGGTCTCATCGCATGAAAATTTTAAATTCCCTTGCATCGAGCAACTAGTGCGACTAGTCATTCTTAATCGTATACGTAAGATCCACACGCTTCCATGATGCGCTTAAGGATCTCACCATATCCTTCATATACCTATATATTTAATATCCCTATTTATTTAATTTACATAATATATCAGAAAAATATAATAAAAATTTATTTATGTGTATAAAAATAATTTATAAATATATAAATTAAGTGAATAAAATAATAAAATCAAAAATACAAAAAATGAAATAATAAAAATATAGGTAAATATACCTATAAATAAACCCTAAAATTAACTTGTAATAAATAAGCTCATAAAAATAAATATAAATCATAATAAAATACTACAGAAAATAATAAACATGTTCTATTCTATAACTTAAAATTAATTAATTCTTTTACGTTTTATCATATATTTTACAAATAATTTCGGGTTACATTTTTTCTGTTTGGTCTACGTGGACCAACCATGGGGAGTCAAGAGTTGACCTCGATCAAGTCTTATCCCCAGGCGCTCAGACTGTCAAACATAGTGTTTGACCCATATTCATCGATTTTTACCCAAGGATTCCTACATTGTTTTGGGTTGGTTTCTTCTTCGACTTTTTGCCTCGATCCACCACCTACCACGCCAGATCATTGCATCGAGCTCTCCATCACTGCATCGAATGTTGCCCCTCGATCTTTGCATCATATTCACCATCTGTACAAAATCGAGCCATCCATCTTCATTCGATTTTTAATCCTCTTAGCTATATTTCTTCTCCTCCTTTTGCTTTCCATGGCTTGAGCTCTGTGACAGAGAGCTCTCCTAGCTCTTGGTTGATCGAGGAAGCAGCGTGAGGGAGTATTCTGCCATCTTTGGCGGTACTCCCCCACCTTGAGGTCCATCTCGTGGCCCACAGCGGCTCGAGGTTTGTTTCCTTTATTTTTAGGTATTTTTTACTTTCTATTTTTATTTCCTACAAGTATATTTATGTTCCATTAATTGTTTTAGTGCAAAATTTCAAATGCATAGTTCACCAGAGCTCTACTCTAGTGAATCCTCCAATGTGATTCGTTTGTTTTCCGACTCACCCAACACCCCCATCACCTTTCATGATGCTTCTTCTATGCACCGCCACACTCAATTCAACATGATCCTTCTTGCATCATGATCCCGACGCTCCACCTCTTCCCTTTGCCGGAGTAGTCGCCGCAAGCATCCATTTCACACCCATTTCTCCCACTAACGGGTCGAGGTAGTTTGCCCTCGGCCATATTTTCTTCATATGCATGCTCGAGCCCATAACCCCAGCCGAGGAGTGAAAGTTGAGGAAGGGTCCCAACTCACTTGACCTTCCTTGACCTCCACAAATCACTCCAGTGATCTTCGGAGCTTTTTGAGCCCTCCAGTAGATAGAGGAACACTCCAAAAACATTTAATGGCCCTTGGCTTAGCTCCAGGTGGCCAAAGTCGCACCGCATCATCGATTGAAGTTCTCCCACGACCGGGTTCTTCCCTGTTCTTCCTGGGAGGTTCCCAACCATTGGATCAAGTTTCTTCTCCAGAAGCTACGACAATCATTCGATCAAGCTCGCCTCGACCGTCAATTCCATCTGTGGGATCTAATATCAACCGTTGATCGTCGAACGGACATCACGTCACCAAGGCACACCACGTGGCAAGTGACATGCCTACGACCGTCAGATCTGGCGCCTTAGGGGGTAAATTGCATCCAAAACCCTCGACTTTTATAGCTTTATTATTTAGTCTTGTAATTTATTTTCACAGTTTAAAACTTTTGGTAAATTTGCATTTGAAGCCATGTATTTTCCTATATTTGCTTTTGGGTCCAGTCCATGTCACCTCACGTACGATCCCACGTGAGGTAGCAATTTTACAGGGAACCCCTCGCGGGGTTTTGTGTTTCATTTTAGTCTAGAAACTTTCAATATTGGTTATATATTTTGGGTATTTTGCAAAAAGGACTTCGTACTTAATTTTAATTACGTTTATGCCTTTCAAGTACATGTATTTTTATGGTTGTTTTCTACTTATTAAAATTATCATTTGTTCTCAAAAAAATCTCAAAAAAAAATATTAATGCATGTTAGCATCTACCTTCACGCCATATTTTTATTTTTGCATTTGGGCATTTCATGTTTATTAAAAATCAAAAGAGCACATTTTTGTCCCTATTTGAATTATAAAATACTAAAAAAAGAAAAAATGTTTTGAAAAATTCCCAAAAAAATGTACTCTATTTATTTATTTATTTTCTAACTCTAGACCAAAAATCACTAAAAATAGAAAAGGAAAACACTAAAAATTAAAAAGTTCCAAATTCTTTTATAAAAATATAAAAAAAATCCCCAAAAGATCCAAACATATTTATTTGTATTTCTAAATTTTATTTATTTTATTTTTTATGTATTAAAAATAATTTTGGAAAATTTTGAAGCTTTTATTATTTTAAAATTTTAAAATAATTCGACCTATTTATTTAATGCCTATTTTGGGATATTTTTTACTTTAAAAATACCTAAAAATTAGAAAAATTATAAAATCTCAAAAATTGTAGAAAATTATTTAAAACTCCAAAGATTTTATTTCCTATATTTTGATTATTTCCAGTAGTGGTTATAAACATCTTACTCTATATTGTATATATAGCCTTATATATTCTTATATTATATAATTAAAAGGAAAAAATTAAAAATCAAAAAATAGAAAAAGGAAATAAAAATTATAAAATTAAAAAAAAGTAAAATATAAAAATTAAAACCGATAAAAAATATAAATAAAAACCCACACAAAATTACATAGACCAGAAGAAGAAGCACAAATTTTTGCGCACTAATTTGCCCAATCTACCATTTGCTCCATGTGTTCGACACTCTACATACTTGCACTATACACACATTTTGTAGATTTAAATAAAATAAATTTTAACTCCATACATTTATTGGCATTGCTATATTTATTTGCGGGTTAATTGTTGTTTGAATCGAAGTTTCGTGAGCGGTCGCTTCAATGACAGTGTAGTTCTCGACTTGTGTAGACTACATTAGACCCCCTCACAAAATCTCATTCAACAAATGGTGCCATTGTCGGGGTGCAACGTCGTATAGATTGTGTATCTTTATTTGTGTCTTCTTGTCTCTTTTGTCTATATTTTCCTTTTGTTATTTCTATTTTTATTTGATAAAATTTTTGAACTGTCTATCCTCCTTCTTGTTTGACTTTGTTACGGGGACTGTAGATCGAGGGAAGTACTCCTAGGAGCACCTACGTACCCACGTGAAGCAGGCTCAACCTTCTGACCTTGCAACAGAAGGGCTTGGAGGATTTTTGAAGACAGTTCATTTTGTCTTCTATTTTATTTTATTTGTAATTATGTCAGAGAGAGATACATTTATTGTAATAATTTAGACTCTCCAAGACTCTGACACTTCACGAGGTCCATTTCCCAAGTATTTGTTCACTTGGGAACCTCGTCATTTTTATCGCATTTTCATCACTTTTACTTTTCTTCTTTTTATTTTTATTTTTATTTGTTTTGTGTGATTGAGCCCGATAGATTAAAGTCCAAAGCCTTGATATATTTGCATGTACCTATAAATTCACTTTTGGACTAAGTCAAATTGCAATTGTTGATTATTTAGACTTGAGACCATGTGCCGATAGAAGCTTTATATAGCGCTTGCAGGATCCATTATGGCGGACATCGATGAGCTTCCATGATCGGACCTAGGTCTCATATCTAGATAGTTAGCATCTGGTTCTCCACACTAATATATTCTAGGGCGATTTCATCAGATTGCATTTGCATATATATATATATATATATATATATATATATATATATATATCTGTGTGTGTGTGATTCAGTTCAGCTTAGCATCCTTGCATGAAGAGAACTGGAGGCAATGAGCATTTCTACTTAGCATTCATCATCGATTTCATTTGCATTGCTTTTCCAACTCTCTCCCTTTGATTTTGTCACATAGGATCTAAAGGAATTGACTCCTCCTTAGGTTCGTGCATTTTTATTTAAAATATAAAAAAGTGATTACCAATAAAATTGGGGCTACTAAGATTACTCGACCCTAAATCAGAAAGAAATATCATTGTCTTGGGAGAGTAACCCATTCAATGTATATGCATTTTATTTTGATACATACACACTAAGGATTAGTGCCCCAATCAGGCCTTCCTACGTGCTTGTACAACTTTGTATTTTTCACCTAACTCTAAAATCAAAAAGATAAAAAGATTGAACTTTCACGGTCCACATTGTGTTGAGTTGGTGAATTGAGGGGTTTGTTTTGTATATATTGGTTTGTGATTGTCTTGTGTGCATACTGGATCTTATCTGTGCATTTGTGCCTTTTTCTCTCATATCTTGATTTGACCTATGTGTTCTCCTGATCACCTTCTTTTGTTTTGGTGATGGCCGAATGGAGTGATTTTTATCCAGACTTTGCGGATCCCTTGTACCCTCCATCCAGACCACCTCCACTTTTCCATGAGGACTTTGATCCTAATTTTTCTTTTTATACATATCTACCTCAGCCGCATTATCATGCCTTGAACTTTTACCCTCCACCACCATCCCATTTCCCACCATCACACTCACCCAAGACTGAACTGTTTGGAGTCACCTCTCATGGAATCTACTCTTGAGCACTTGACCCGGATGATGGAGCATATGAAGCAAAGGATTGAAAAACACACTTGATCGAAATGATAACTCTACCGTAGTACCGACCAGGTGGATTTTACCAAAAAAGATAATTGTTATTTATCTTTTATATATTTTTGTTATTTATACTCCTAAACTCAAGTGTATAGCATTATGTACAGGAGTGTCGAACTCATGGAGGCAAATTGTTGAAAGTAGGGTTAAAAGGTAGAAAAAAAGGTTTTATGGGTTTCCTCATTTTATTTATTTTAAGGATTTTTAGGGACTTTATATTATTTTTAAGAATTTTATAGTAATTCGTTGATTTTATAATATTTTTAATTTTTATTATTTTAGAAAATGTTTTGTACTTTTTATTTAATTTTTATTTGTTATTTTTATGATTCTTATTTGCTTTACTATTTTTATGAATTTTTAAAATGTTTTGATGATTTTTATGGATTTGTATTTTTTTAAATGTTGAAAATAATGTTTTTATTGAAAACTATGATTTTTTCATATTTTTAGAATAAAAATATTTAGAAAATATTTTTATTTTATTTTTATCGAAAATAGGTAAAAGTATCTTTAAAATGATATCTATTGCGTCTTTATGTGATTTTTATTTATTTAGTTATTATTTTTTTAAAGTTTTTATGTATTTTAATTTTTTTATTGATTTTAATATTCAATTTTATTTTTTATTTATTATGTAAAATATGGTAAAGTATGCTATAGGTATTTGTTATTAAATTTTTAAAGGGATTTTTAGATATTTTATGAATTTTAGATTTTTTTATATTATTTATACTTTTAAAAGATTTGTTAAAAATAGAAAATCTTTTTATTCATGAAATTTATTTTTATATTGAGAATAATATAATACAATGTATTTTATGTATTTTTATTGCATTTTGTATTTTGTAGTTTTATTTATTATTTATTATTAAATGTATGGTGTTGTACAAAGTGTATGATGTTATTGTAATAAGAAGAGAATCTGGGGATATGCATGAAATAAGACAGAAGTGTAGGGGGCTCCATGTAAATTCTCAGCGATATCATGCAAACGCACGTGCAGACCACTAGTGGAAGATTTGTGCATGGAATCAAAAACCTCCAAGGGAAGGTGTGCAAAATTTTCAGTGTCACGTGCTTGGGCACGTGATGGTTACTCAACTGGGACCTGGATAGAAATAACAGTAAGCTCGTTGTTATAGGTGCAAAATGCCTGAAATGATCAGATTCCGTACGTGCTTGGCACTTGATCTCACTTTAGGAGTGGATTAGCAGTGGGATGACGCTTCATCAGGTGGCAACATGGGGCGTGCCGAGATGCGTCCGATGCGAAGATGATCGTACGACTGTGGATGAGTCTTGATGCAATCGGCTAGATTTAGATCTTCATCCCCAAATTGGGGACTCAACAGGCATTGCTATGTTCCGATCATGTATGGGTTTGAAGTTCTCCTTTGAAGATTGATCCAACGAATAAATATTCTCAGAGGTCAGATCCAGAGCTCTGTTGTGATGGTTGATGCGCACAGTGATGGATGCTGATATACATAGGAAGACGAAAGAAACAATTGATTGTGGTGAAATGGCAGCGCAGCTCGGCAATTCTGCGATGGTGCAACAAAGATCTTCGTTTAGAGATGATGATGATGATTACAAGTGGTTGTAGATTTTCAAACGATGCAAATCCTCTGAGGTTTGATTGTCGATATTATATATTCCATATGATTCGTGTTATTCTCAGACATGATGGACTTCAAATCTGTAGGTTGAAGGCGAATCCAGTGATGTTCTTCGAGATACGCGGCCAGAGTTTCAGGGGCTTCGTGTGATTATGCCTCGATTGTATTGGCAACTAGACTCGGTTCCATATGCTCGACTTGGAGAAGCTCAAAGTTTTGATAGAAGTAATCTGCTTGATGTGTTCTAAATCAGGTCTCATGGCTACATATGAGGTGCAGGGTGATCCTCAATAGGCGATACTTATCACATATCTCCAAATACGTGGTTTAGCGGAATGCTTCTATAGAATAGTACATTATTCAACTCTGAGAATCATTGTGAATATTAATGTTCTAATGCGAATGCTTCATTATTGATCTCCAGGTTGAGAGCCCCTGATGTCTTGCAAATGAAGTTTTAACTCGAGCGCAAGGCTCGGTCCAAAACCAAAGGAGAACGGTGAGTGTTGGTTCCGACGACGTGAGGGAATGGAACCAGACTCCGATCATTATGCACCATCGGAGGTGGTCAGAATTGGTAGGTAGAAGGAGCAATGGTAGGAATTGATAATGGAAATGGATGTGAATCAAGAGTGGAACGGATTAGGTGAAGCAGAATAGGTGATCCTAGAGGAGAACAGAGGAGATTGAGAAGAGGAGAGGGGGAAAATAGTAGGAATAAGAAATCAGAAGAGGGATATGACCTAAAAGAGCGAAGGAGGGGGAATGGGGTATCGTCTGGGGTTGGAGGTCGTGCCCTCCTGGGTCTTTACCTCAACCAGCAGCGGTTCCGAGAGGCTCACGTGACGTAGCAGTGTTGCGACGTCAGCGCATATCGCGTCGCTCCTCTTTCCATCTCGCGCTCAGCAGAAGAGGAAGGAGAACTCATGTCACGAATCCTGACTCTCTCACTTGGAGCTTGGGGTGAATGGAGAAAAATGATGGATGTCCCTGAGATTTGGGGGTGGATCCCTTTATATAAGCGAGGAACCTTGGTGCCCACGCTAGGTGGTGTGGGCACCATCGGTGGGAGATCAGATTTGGTTCATTGGGTGAACAGCCGGCCAACGACCGACCATTGGGTTCGTTGGTGGCGGTTAGCAAAAGAGGAGAAGGAGAGGGTGGTGTGACGGAGAAGAAGAAGATCAAGGGGAGGAAGAAGAGTTGTACGGGGAAAGAGAATAAACAAGATAGAGAAAATTAAATAAATAAAAGAATAAATTAATAATTAATCAATAATAATTAAGGAAATAAAATTAATAATTAATAATTGGATAATTAAATACTTAATAATTATTTAAGTTAATTAAGATATAATTAAATAGATAATTATATACTTAATTAATGGATTAAATAAATAAATAATTTATTTAATTACTAAGTATATAATTAAATAATTAAATAAAGGAACGAATAAGTTATTATATATTTTAATTTAAGAATAGAGTATTAATATATTCAATAATAATATAAATTACGGTACATTGTACATTATACCAATACAGTCCCGAAACCCACATTTTGCATATTAACATTGATTTTAGCAAAATCAATGTCATTTGATAGATAATTAAATAAAACGTATTTTAAAATTGAGTTTGCCCAATTTAGAGTTTATATGGTTGAGTTATGAGGTATTGAAAATTTAGGTAACGACTTCGTGGTCTTGGGATTTATTGGCATTTTGGCTTAAATTATATTTTTATATTTTTCTAATGATTTTTAGAAACACATTAAAGAATAAATTAAGTAAAATAGATTTACGGTTTATTAATTAGAAATTCAAGAAGTTTGTACATATTGTACATATATACAATGAGGCCCAAATGCCAAAACTCACTTGTTTTATTCGACTATTTTTTTTGATATTTTTAATAAACAATATTAAGTATAGAACGGAGTTTAAAAGTGACTTTGGTTGATTTAGAGTTTTCTAAAATAACTATGAACCTTGGAAGCCATCTTTTACGGTTTTTCCGATTCATCGTAATATTTTTTATATTAAATATTTTTTCTAATAATTTTATAAAATAATATATATTTTTATGAACAATTTTTGTAAAGGTAGGGTTTTGATTTCAAATTGTCTAAGTGATAATTAAAATAAGTGAAATATTGACAAGGTGGAAAAGTTAAAAATTTGTTCAAAATTTGTTCAAATTGAGAATTGTCTAAGCTAAGTGTAGAGTGTATGAGTTCAAAATTTGTTCAAATTGAGAAGAGTTAAATGGATGACACCAAGTGTCCTACTTAAGCACATTCAAGTTGAATTTCGAACATAATCTCATGGAATCTAATGAATTAGGTCTAAAATACCTGAAGATTCTTAATTCCGGTTCATAATAAAACCCTTTATAATTAAGTGTATTAAGGCCTAAACCAAGCTCCATCTCTCGGACTTAGATCTATTCGGATCAAGAACCAGACTTGTTCTGAAAAATGCGAATGAATGCACCAATTTTTATGAAGTGGATTTTTTCAGTTTTAACTTTTTAAGTGGTTAAGAATTTTGCAATTTTTTATTGAATTTTCAATTTTTCAATTTTTAAGGTCTTTTTGAAAGAGCTAGTGGATTAATTCAATTTATACAAATTTTACATAAATTATGTACATTTTACAATAGATTATATACAAGATTTATATACAAGTTTATACGTCTTTTATAAAAGATTTTATAAGAATTTTACAAGTTTTAAATAATTAAGGATTATATCCAAGTATCTTACACATTTTTTTAATTTTTAAGCCATTTTTTATAAATTCATATTGATGAGTGACCGATCAACTAAGGTTAAGTATGCAAATATGTCAATGGTCATTACGACCCCAATTAATCGGCTATCTCAACGAGAAAAAAAATTTACCAACCACTTCAGAGAAATATCAAACAATCAAATGTAAGCAGTTTCACTATTCAATTTACCTGGCATAGCGACCAGGGTCGAACACAAGGAGCACGATTTAAAAACTATGTAGTCAATTTTCCAAGATAATTTTTAGTGGTTTTTGAATTTTTATTTTTTCAAATAAAGCGCAAGGAATAAAGTACGCACACCACACTCTTTTTGAATTTTTCAGAATATCTAAAATACTCAAAAAATTATGGAACAATGTTTTTGTGTTTTCAGGTTTTAAAATATTTTTGATAATTTTTTCAAATTTTTCTGATGTTTTTGTGATTGTATAAAAATCAAAGAGTGGAAAATATAGAGAACAGTGCACAACCAAGAGTATTTTGCAACTTAAAAATACTTTAACTACTCAATACTCTTGGAAATTATTTTTAATCTAAAGTACAAATAATTATCTACACACAAAGATTGAAATCAGATTTTTTTTATTTTTTTTAGAATTTGCTATAATGTTTTTAAGATTTTTCATTGTTCGCAATTTATT
Source organism: Ottelia alismoides (assembly GCA_037367405.1). NCBI lineage: Eukaryota > Viridiplantae > Streptophyta > Magnoliopsida > Alismatales > Hydrocharitaceae > Ottelia > Ottelia alismoides. The sequence continues at coordinate 642,155 of JAZKJV010002922.1, forward strand.
TGAGTTTTATAAAAGATTAACGTACAACAAAAATTGGATAGAAATTAAAAGACAGTAACGTACACCTACAATATTTTTTGGAAATTTTTAGGCAAATTTTTGAATTTTTATGAATTTTCTAATTTCGAGCAGACAAAAAGACACTGTTTTTGAATTTTTTTAAATATCAAATACAAACAAAATGTAATGAAATCTTTATACAATGATAAGATACATAGTAGGAATATTTACAATTTTCTTTGGCAATGTTTAGATCATGAAAAACATTTATTCTATCAAAAAGATCAAGCAAGTTAAAGTCTCGAATGCAGGGACTTAAATGCAATTATCAAAATAGTATTGCAGAAGATATAAAAATAATAAAAGTTGGGAGGATTTCACCAATTATCAAAAAAGTCAGGTGCGTTGCACGTGATCTTCTAGAGCTCGGAGGCGTCTTTGGAAATCTCAGAATTTCTAGGGGCGTGGATGTAAATTTTGCAAAATATTTTTTTATTTCAAAAAGAACCATAGGGTTCTTGTGATCCTTCGTTCTTCTCAAAGGGTGGGGGGCTGGCCATCGCCATCCGACCTCTCTTCAGCGCACGGGACGACAGTGGATCGACTTCGGTGGTCTCGCGGGAGGAGCATCGATGGGGCGTGGGTCGTCGAGGTCTTCGATGGTGATGGAGGTCGCGACCGGTGAAGGCCACACAGATAGGTGGAGGCACCTTGCGGGGTGGCTACACATGGCCTGGAAAGGAGGCAACGGGCCGGCGGTCGGTCGCAGCGCGGAGGTGTGGAGGAAGGGCTTCGCGTCGTGTAGTAGGGGCTTCGGTTGGAGGTGTCGCATGGGTTGCGGAGGGGAGTCGTGTAGTGGGAGGTGTGAGGACATGTTGGGCGCGAGCACTGGAGGGGACCGCCGACATCGCGGGGGTCCCATTGGAGGTGTGGCGGTAGAGATCGGCGGGCCGCAGGTTGGAGGGCGGTCTGGTGGAGGTGCAGCGTGGGGCGACCAAGGCGGATGGAGGAGCTGCGATAGCTGGGGATGGAGGCCCTGCCGCTTGCTGTTGAATTTTTTATTTTTATATGTTTTGTAAAACTGTAAGCACAAATATGTATATAAAATAAAAATTCTTTTATTTTTTTTAAAACAGAAACATTAGAGAGAGAATAAATTTTTTTATTTAGTTTTTTTAGATGAACCTGCAAAACAAATGTTAGGAAAGAAAACAAGATATATATTATTTATAAACAAAATGGATTGTGTGAACGAGTGTGGATCTTGGAGAGACGGAATATGGATCCGTGTCTCCGGTCACCGTGCATGGTCGGAGGTGATAGATTATGTGAGATAGAAATGGAAATTGAGGGACACGAAAATGAGATGGAAAATCGGTGTCGGATCGGAAAATATGTGAAAGATTTTTTTTGGATTTTGATACCGAAAGATTAATCATGGAACAAAAAATTAATATATGATTTATCTAAGAAAAATGATGAGAAAAGAAAATAGATCTCACCTCGGGATTGGATACATCGTAATGGCCTCGACGAAAGCCGACGCGGTGTCACCGAACGGCTCGGAGGCTGGGTACCCTTCCTGAACAAGATAATTCTTGGAGATTGGGCTTCTCTCACCAAAGATTGATCTACGAATAACGAAGGTGGAGGAGCCCATTAAAAAGAGAAGAAAAATAAAAAAAGGAAAGAATGTACAAAAGGGAAGATGTTTAGTGGTGAATTAATAAAATAATTAAATTAATTAATTAATTAAAAATGAATTTGGGAATTAATTAAAATAAATAAATTAAATAATTTACAAAAATTAATTAGTCACCCTAATGGTGGCTATTAAAGGTATGGAATAATATCTTATATACAAGGTATGTTTTTAAATCAAATAATGAATTATAAAATTGAATCTAATTATAATTTTCATAAGTAAATTAAAATAATTAGCTAATGTTAGATGTTAAATTTTTTGATGAATTTTTTATTAGGAAATTAGTTGTATACACATATTATTTACATATAATGCAATATACACATGTACAAATATGGAAATAATTTTTAAATAATTTTTTTATTTTATTTATCATTATTATTTTATTTTATTTTTAATGAAAATAATATTTATGATTATGTGCATTATGTATAAAAAATAAATATGAATAAATATACAAATATGTACGTGGTAAAACTGCACAAAACACCCAAGAAAATTGACTTTTCAACCGTAACTCCAAAAATTATGAAATCATATCCATTTGAAAGATAATTTAACTTAGAGTATAAGGAAGTGAGTTTGCTTCAATTTGATTTTGTATGGAGCCGAAATTGGTATTTCAATTATCACTTTGTGACTTTTTCTGAGTGTGATTATTTGTAATAAGTACATTATTTTATTTTGCAATTATTTTTATTTTTTACAATGCATTTTTATTTACAACTTTTATTTACAAAAATAATTAATTTGAGATCAATTTATGTACAAATAAAATAATACAAGTTTTATACAAATATATAGGGAAAATATTTAAAAAATATTTTTGGATTTTCGAATTGAAGACCCTATCTCCCCCTACTTTATTCTTGGTCGATCAGATCAAGTTTTGACCTTCTCTCGGGTTCGAGTCTGTCTGCATTTATTCCATAAATTCATCCTTCATTTTTCTTTTCTTTTCTTTTTTATTCTTTTATTTAATTACATAAAGTGTTAAAAATGCATATTTAACAAATGGATGCAAAATGGTAATTTTATGGAATTAGTGGGTATTTACAGGTGTTTGACTAAGAAAATAATGTTAAAATAAAAGAATAAAGACGATGAATCGCGGATTCATCATTCCCTTATACTTTACCTTTGCTAGTCTCTTAGCAAACACTTATTTGGAAAATGAGTGAACAAAAAATAAAAGAAAAAGGAAAGAAGTTAGAACAATGTTGACTTTTAAACTTCTCTTCATAAAAATGTAGTATGGAGCTCTGTCCGACCTTTGGATTATTAGTGTGTCAGAACCTTAATGAGAAATGGATTTAAAACCTAACAGCCTCTAAGTTCCATAAGACTTATATTCATGTTTCCTCAATAGTCAGATCGGAATAAGTCTACATACACAAATTATTATGACTATGAATTCTTACTTGTACTGTGTAGGTGAAATATATCTCCTCATCTCAAAAGTAGCAAAGAAACAACCTCTCTCAACAAGGTAACTCTAATCCCCCAGTCTAGCAACTCTTTCCTCGAGGAGCGGGGATGTTCCCTTCTAAGTTCAAGTACAACCAGCTCAAGAAGAGGGGTTGGGGAAGAGAATGGACGGTAACCAGTGTAGTTACCTATCCGTGGATGCATGACTAGTGTAGCCATGTCATCCGCTGCAAGCTTACAAACATTTTACTTTGAAGCTCTTATTCTTTTTTTTCACTTGTATATACACTCCGGCGGACATTTTACTTTTCAATCAGGCCTGTCCACTTTTGGAGATTCTGCATTTTTTTTCTTTCTCTCTCTTTTTTTTGAAAATATATACAAGGTGCAGCATGTACATAAGGAGTTTTTCCTCTTGAGCAAGTAGACTATCCCTTTTTTGAAGCATTATTGCAACCCCACAGCATCCTGTCTTTAGACCTCAACATCGCCACACCAGGTTGAGATGCACTTCCCTTCCTAGAGGAGGACTAGAGGTTACGCCTAGATGTACAACCCAATATGCTACCCCAAGCCAAAAGATTTTGCCCCCTCACTACCTTCTCCATGAAGAGCTACGTGTAGAGTGCATGTCCAAGGTAAGCCACGGTCTGAAAGAATCATGCGTGTGTTGTTAAATATTCTTCTTAGACTTATCAAGATGACATGTGAACATAGTCTTATGGATCTGAAAAGTCTTAACTTCAGTTCTTATAAGGTTCCTCCGAAATTAAGTGGATTAAGGTCCAACTAAGCTCCATTCTTCAAATTTATTCCAGACATAGTTTAAATGTAAAAATTATCCACAAAAGTGCACATGCAGATGCAAGAAATATGTACAATGCAAAGAAAACAAAATCTTTTTGTGAAACAATTTTCTAATTTTGAACTTTTTATGGATTTTTGAAAAAAAGATGCACATGTAAAAAGAGTTTTTATGCAAAATTTTATAGACTTTTGGGTTTTGTTGTTTTTTTAAAAAAAGGTTAGTAATATATACAAGTATATACAAAAAAATCATTTTTAATAAGGAGTGAGTTAATTATTTACAAGAATCAGGTGAAAGAATTTACAACTTGAGTAATTTATACAAGTATATACATACTGTTGGATTTTTTGTGATGCATATATTCCTCAAACTTATTTGAAAATAATTTTATTAATATTTTTGAAAACTATAAAACAAAATATTTTTTCAAACAATTTTACAAACATTTACAAACATTTGAAAACTATTTTGCAAACATTTTTCAAACAGTATATATAGATTTTAAAAATATTTTTTCAACCAATTTTCAAAACATTTGCAAATAGTTTTTACAAAATAATTTTATTTCACACAAAGAAAAATTTTTACAAGCCAAACCATCTTTACAAAGGTTGAAAATATTTTTCAAATATTTTTCAAATAGTTATCAAAAGATTTTTCAAATAGATTTTCAAACAACTTTCAAAATATTTTTCAAAATATTTTAACCTGACTTATTAATCAGTATAAATAGAAAGAATTTTGAGGAAATATGAGCATCTTTTTATTATCTTTTTTGCCGGTATTCATACAGTAACTATTTTAGCCATATTAAAAAAAACAAAAGTACGAGTTATGCTAAAGTATATATACAATATATACGACACCTCCTATACTTAGATCGAACTATGTTCTCATAGTGATCAAAGAGCAATGAAGAAAGACATACCTCGTGCTAAGTATAGAAAAGTGAAAAGAATGCTATATTACAACGACAAATGAAAGAATAAAATCAATAGAAGTCGGTGATCCTCCTATACTTAGGATTAAGTAATCCTAAGTATAGAAGACTATACACAAGGGGAAAACCGAGGAGTAGAATGTATAGAGTCTACCTCCCCTATACTTAGGGTGAAATATCCCTAAGTATAGGCAACAAAACAGATGTAAGAAGAATTAAAAGAATAATCAAAAGTCTGACACCCCCTATACTTAGGGTAAAGTATACCCTAAGTATAACATAATCATGAGATGGAGATGGGGTGTTTAGACAAAAGAATGTACGATATGGACTTCTGGATCTATACAGCTGAGGAAGGAAGTGATAATCAGGCATGAGATGCAAATGATGTGAGTCAAAAACCACATCTCATGCAAAATGAATGGGGGCAACATCAACAATCAACGGATCATGATCTAGATATGGCTTCTAGCGCTGACCATTAACTCAGAAGGTGGACTCAGATGACATCCCAGATATATCAATGCTGCCATTGTCATGCACCTTCCGGACCAAGTATGGTCCCCTCTACTTGCTCTGCAACTTCCCTAGAAATAGTTTTAGCCTAGCATCGAATAACCATACTATCTGGTCCGGCTCAAAGTTCTTATGGCTGATTTGAGAATCATGCCATATCTTTAGTCACTCCTTATACTGTAGGCTACTCGAAAAGGTTGTATCTCTAAGTTCTTCCAAGGCTGCCAATTCTGCTTTTCTCTGATCTCCTACACTCTTTGGATCTAAAAATATCTCAGTAACATCCCATAGTGACTTATGCTTCAGCTCAACTGGTAAGTGGCATGGCTTGCCATAAACGAGTCGGAATGGAGATGTACCCAATGGAGTCTTGAAGGATGTACGATATCCCCACAAGATCGAGTCCAAAAGCTGTGACCAATCCTTTCGGTCTGGGCAGACTACCTTCTACAATATAGTCTTAATCTCCCTGTTAGTAACCTCAGCAAGACCATTCGTCTATGGATGGTAAGGAGCAGCAACTCTATGATCTATGATGAACTTGTTAGCAAGGACCCTTACCTTATCGGTGATAAAATGAGTCCCCCCATTTGATATAAAAACTCTAGGTACTTCAGACCGTGAAATGATATTTTTCCTCGAGAATTTGCAGAAATTATTAGCATCTACGGTTTGGGTGGGGATGACCTCAACCCAACGACTCACATAATCTATAGCAAACAAAATATACTCAAATCCCTAACTCTTAGGAAATGGGCCCATGAGATCGATGCCCATGTGATGAATACTCATTCATCACTCTTTATTCTTATATTTTAGCTACAAAAACCTTTGCAAATGCATGTATATAGTTGTAAATAGAAATAATTACCAAAAGCATGCATTGTGTAAAAACCTATAATTAGCATGTTCTTGTGCAAAAATAAAAGAATAAAGATTAAAAAGAAAAAGAGGGAAATATTTAGAATAAATATTGAGCAACCTAACCCAAGGGAGGGCTCAGCATGGGCCTGACCGCATAAAAGCCAAAGTAGAGGTAGATAGGGGCTCATGTGTGTAAATATTTATGTAAATAAAATAAAAGTATTTTCCTCCCAAAAATAGACTCAAATTGGTTTGTAAATATTTGAATATATTTATAAGTATAAAATCAAGATAAAAATAGAAAAATCAAAAAGAACAAAAACATCACTTTCACCATGTATATAGACCATTCATCTTATATTTATTTAGCTTTGTAAATAAATAAAATTAATCTCTAAAAATTTTTGTAAATATTCTATGTTACATAGTGTAAATAAATAAAAAAAACCCTTAAAACAAAAACAAAATAAAAATAATAAAATTAAAAACATAAAAATATATTGTAAATATACCATGTATATAAATGTACATATCTATTTATTTCACCTATGTATATAAATAATAAAAATAAAATAAAAATATAGTTTTATTCCTTATTTTATGATATAAATAAATAAAATATAAAATGGGAACAAATTTGTATAAAAATAACAAATTAAAAATCAAAATTAAAAACCTATATATTGTATATATACCAATATATGAACCTACTATGTACATACCTTATTTTTACTTTAAAAAATTAATTAAAAATCACAAAAAAAAATAGAAAAAATTAAAAGAAAAATATTTCATGTTTTGACTTTTCCATAATTCGGCCATTTGGTATTTTTTATTGAATTTCTAAAAATTATCCACGTGGCCTTAACCCATTGGCCCTGGGGATTGTTGACCGCCAGGTCAACTGCCCCCCCTGGACCACTTCCCACGGGTTAGGCGCCCAACCCGACTTCCCCCTATTTTAGCGCCTAAACCCGATTCACCCTCGCCTAATTCCCGGGTCCGATTCCTTCCTGACATATCCGAGACCCTCGCCGGAGCCACCATCTCGGGATGCGCGCGCTCCAGTGCCCTACCCACACCCTTCTTCCCGGACCCTCCAACATATATAGCCCGAGCTCCGCCACCTTCATTCCGATCTTTGGCCATTCGTTCCACCCCCCAGTGAGCTCCAGTGCATGCGTGAGAGTGACAGCTCACTCCAGGTGCTGTCGAAGCGAGGAGGGAGTGCGAGACCCATCGATCCAGCGCGTATCACCACCGTGCTCCGCCCTGAGCTGGAGCTCGAGCCTCGGAGGTCGGCGCTCCGTGAGGCGAAGACCCAGAGCTGCGCAAGCTCGCCCACAGCCTATTCAGCCACCTAGGTAGACCCTTAGCCTTTTCCTTTTCGCTAATTTTAGGTTACCCCCATTTCGCTCCGTCGCCGTTCATATCCGATTCCGGCCACCCCCGCCTTTCACTCGATCATCGGACCATACCATCGCCTCCGCCTTCCTCCCGCGCACCTTCTCCATACCTCCATCCAACCCAGCTCGCACAAGAGCTGGGGTTCGAGCTCCTCCGTCCCCACCCTCGCCGGAGCTCGCCCATATCGCACCACCGTCCACCTTCACCTCGCCTAACCGGGTCGAGGCAGTTTGCCCTCGACCTGCGAGTCTTCTGGTCTATTTTGCAGGAACATCCAAGCCCATCTGAGGGATTGGACCATTCGGTCCAGGAGCTCTACCTCCGCCTACCTCACCGGAGCCCTCCAGGGCTCGGCTGGGTCATCGGAGGCCACCATCAGCTGCGGAGCGTTACGCCGGAGCTTCTCCGATCATCAAAAGTAGCAGGGGAGGATCGCAGCGCGTACGTCGGGCCGGCGAAACTCGCCGGCCAACTGTTCTTCCAGCATCTTCCCCGACCGTCCGATCAGCCTCGGACCTCCAGTTCTCATCCTGATTGTCCATCTGAGGAGGTCCCTTCATCGTTAGATCATTGGCGAGGCGATCTGGACCGCCCGATGCGCGAGGTTTAGCCACAGAGAGCCTCCATCGTTCGATCCTCCATGTGGCGTGGCCTGGCCGTCCGATCACTGCGAGGACCTCAGCGTTGGAGTGCCACCCGATCCAGACCATCCGATTCGTCACGTGGCATCCATCCAGCGGCCCACATTAATAAAGGGTAATTTACCCTTAGGCCCCCTCTTTTCTTTTATTTCGCATTTAGTCTTGTAAATATTTAATCTAGTTGTTTAGTTTTTGAGATAATGCATTTATACCCCTGTGCGTATTTTAATTGTGCATGTGCGGATATTTTTGGGTTATTTGCAGACTAGTCCCTGGACTTTTGGTACCTGTTACCAAATAGTCCAAGGACTTAGTTTTTCTTACATTTAGGTCCCTGAGTGCCCCAGGCACCGCCACGCGTGTGACTTCCTGTCTATTTTGCACCAGACCCCTTAGGACTTCGGGTATTTGCACCTAGGTCCCTATGCACAGTACCCTCTTTATATTTTTGAATAAAATAGCAAATCACCTCCAAATTTAATGAAATTTGGACACATGGCTCCTGCCATGATGTAAAATTTTCTATAAATTTTGGAGACATTTTAGACACTGTTTTATATTTTTAAAAATTCAAAAACATCTATTTTTGTTACTGTCTAATTTGAAAAACCGCAAAAAATATTAAAATTCATCTAAAAATTACAAAAAAATTATTTACTGTTTGTCTTTGCTTGCTTGATTTTCTAGCCAATTTTGGCTATTTTTCATTATCTAAAACACCTAAAAATAAAAAAACACTTAAAATCTCATAAAAATTCTAGTAAATAAATTAAAAATCCAAAAATAATAATTTAGGTGCCCAATTTTTCCTTGTTTTCTTCTCTATACAGGAAAAATACTCCAGGCTTATTTGGGGCTTCAGATATTTTATCTAAGTCCCTTAAGCCCGGCTGGACAGTACCTATAGTTTTTGACCTTGTTTCATTTTTAGAAAATTAAATAAAAATCAGAAAAACCCCAAAATTTCAATAAAAATAGTAAAAATTATAAAACACACAAAAATATTTTTGTTTGAATTTTTGGTTGATTTCTAGTGTATTAAATAAATTGTTGAAGTGTGTTGTTTCCTTGTTTTTATTATTTTCTTAACATATTAAAAATCTAAAAAAATATAAAAAGAATTAAAAACCACCAAAAGTATATTTTTCTTTTCTTTTATTTCCTTTTTGACTACTTCGTAGGCCGCGAGGCCAATCCGTGCTCCTTGTGTTCGACCCTGGTCGCTATACCAGGTTAAAATAATAGCAGGACCGCTAGCTTGTTTTGAGTGAAATTCTCTTTATTGGTGGTCTAATTTTCTTGATTGATCGACTCCGAGTGATTGAGGTCGCAACGACCGTTCAGTACCTTTACCTTAGTCGCTTGGGAATTTTCGATCATCACCATGCGTCAAAGACCTCACAGAATTGAATGGGTTGCATCGGCATCATATCTCTCTGTCCACAAGTTCCCATTTTTTGACAGTAAGTACATCTCTTCACGAATTCATCTGAATCCTTGAAGAGGGTAGGCCACCAAAGGCTGGATTGAAGCACCTTTTGTGATGTCTGTCTCCCCGAATGGTGTCCTCTTTGCTTCTCTTCTTTAGGAATGCACCGTCTATAGATGCTACCCCCGCTTCATGATAAAGAGTGGAATTTTCCCAATGGTACGACTTGGCCTTCGCAAGAAAGGTCTCAAGTCGTTGTCTGGGCCAATCTTGTGGAACTTTCTTTGTGACAAGATAGTTCACAATATCTACGAACCATGGAAGTGAGGTGATCGCAAGGATCGCCTCATCTGGGAATGTCTTTGTAATAGGTGTGGTTTGATTCGAATCCTCAAGGTTCTCTAAACGGGAGAGGTGATCCGCCACCACATTTTTGACTCTAGATTTATCCTTAATCTCTATATCAAACTCCTGGAGTAGAAGGATCCATCTGGTCAATTTGGCTTTGACATCCTTCTTTGCCATTATGTATCAGATGGTGGTGTGATCAGTATAAATAGTCATTCTAGATCCAAGAATGTAAGATCGAAACTTATCCAAGGCAAAGACTACAGCTAGCATCTCCTTCTCTATGTCTTTGTAATTCCGCTGAGCGGCATCCATAGTTCTGCTAACATAGTGAATGGAAAAAGGCGCTCCATCCATCCTCTGTCCAAGCACAGCCCCTACGGCAAAATCAGAAGCATGTGTCATGATCTCGAATGGGAGAGACCAAGCAGGCGGCTTAAGGACAGGAGCCTCAACAACTAGATTCTTGAGAGTCTCAAATAACGCAAGACACTTATCATCAATAAGGAACTCAGTGTATTTTGTCAACAAATCAGTAAGCGGTCGGGCAATTCTGCTGAAGTCTTGTATGAATCGTTGGTAGAAACCGACATGCCCCCGAAAAGACCGCAACTGTTGTAAATTGAATGGTGGATTGAGTTTCTTGATGATATCCACCTTGGCTGGGTCAACCTATATGCCACTGTTGGAGATGATATGGCCAACGACCGTCCCCTGAGTCACCATGAAATGACTCTTCTCCCAAGATAAGACTAAGTTGACCTCAATGCAACGCTAAAGTACTCGGTCCAGGCAATCAAGACATGCATCAAAACTATCACCGTAGACTGAGAAGTCATCCATGAAGACCTCTAAAAATTCACCAACAATGTCCGAGAAAATAGAGAGCATGCACCTTTGGAATGTAGCTGGGGCATTACATAATCCAAAGGGCATCTGTCTAAAAGCATACGTCCCAAACAGACAGGTGAAAGTTGTTTTCTCTTGGTCTTCGAGCGCTATGGCCACCTGGTTGTATCCCGAATACCCATCCAGAAAGCAGTAGTAGCTCTTCCCGACTAGTCTCTCAATGATCTGATCTATGAATGGTAGCGGGAAATGGTCCTTCTTGGAGGCCTGATTCAATCGTCTGTTGTCCACACAGACCCTCTAAGAAGTGGGTACTCAGGTAGCTATCTCCTCTCTAGACTCTCTCACAACTGTGGTGATACCCGTTTTCTTGGGTACCACATGAAATGGACTAACCCACTTGGAGTCAGAGATGGGGTAGATAAAATCAGCTCTCCACCACTTAGATATTTCCTTCATGACCACCTCCCGAAGATTCGAGTTCAACCGTCGCTAGAACTCACACGAGGGCTTGGCATCTTCTTTGAGATGAATGCGGTTGGAGCATAGGGCCGAACTTATCCCCTGGAGATCAGCTAAACTCCATCCTATTGCCTTGTAGTTTCTTTCAAGAACCTCCATCAAACGAGATTCTTGGTCTTCAGTCAAATCCGCTGAGATAATGACTGGAACATATCTGGCTCACCCGAAAGGAATCTATACTTCATGCTCTGCGGTAAGGTCTTAAATTCTGGACAAGTGGGAGCTGGTAAATCTGGCTTTTGAAATGTATGAGTTAATGCTACCAAATCTATGTATGAGAACTCTTGCTGCAGTGGTAAATCTGATGAAGATGGCCCTAATAGTATATCTGTCAACGGACCTGGCTCACTCTCCGCCCTAGTTGTTGGCTCTGTAGGCACCAGACACGGTAAATATTCATCGAACTCCTGCCAGTCAAAATCGGTATTTGTGTCCGATGGATCTGAATTTGAAACGCATGAAACAAAATCGTCTTCGCTATCCTGATCATGATAAACATCCTCTATTGTATCGTGTGCCATGAGTGTGCTCTCCAAACACTTATCTTCTATGATATGTGAATCTACAATGTCTGAAGATGTGACAAGAGCTTATGATGTGGGATCTGCCCAAACTGCTTCATCATCTGTAATCACAAAGTCACACTCCTGGTGGATGTCTAGCTCTGCTTCTGTCATATGCTCCGAGTTGGTCATCTGATCTGAGCAATCTGAATCTCTGACTCTGGTCTCCTCGATTGTCTCTATTTGTACACTTTCACCCTCGGCGTGAAAGTATACCTTCCTACTATCATGGTAGGACACAACCTTGATTGTGGCCAAGAAAGGTCTTCCTAAAATGATGGGGGCATCGATCACACGTTCAAGGATCTCCATGTCCAATACAACAAAGTTCACGGGGAATTTCAGGCCCTGAATTATGATGACAACGTCCTTAAGTAACCCATTCGGCCTCTTAACATATCTATCAGTAAACTGAAGGATCGTAATGCTCTATCTAAGAGGGCTAAACTCGAATCGATCGAGTAAGGTAGTCAGAAGAAAGTTAATCGATGACCCGCTGTCTAAAAGGGTACGATCGAACTGCTGCTCATGAATGTCGCATCTGAGATTTGGAACTCATGCATTAGGTCTCTTGGATGGCAATTGATTCTGAATTGTGAAACATGTGGCACGAGTCAGAACATGGATCTCTGCAGTACGATTCCTCTTCTTCCTATGTATTGTGGTCTTCTCTCTTAATTGCTTATGGAAGAGAGGGATGTGCTCCAGTGCCTCCTGTAGAGTTATCTAGATATGCAATATGTCAATCATCTGCTGGATGAACTCTAACTACTGTGATTTTTTTGGATTTTCTATTTTCTTCCCTTACGCCAAGTAGAGTGCTTGAGGGAAGGGGATATATGGACCCTCCTCAGATTGAGGGTTAGGGAGAGGTTCCTGCTTCTGTGAAGGAATGGAGCCCATACAAGAATCATCATTCAACACATATGGACTCAAAGAAGATGAAGAAACCTTTCCTTTATCATTTTTTGGTGTTTTTGATATTATCCCGAGATACAAATATATGAGGAAATACAACTGGAATAGAAACGATGGCATCAACACCACCCACAATATCTATCTTTGCAGTATCAGCATCGCACTTTAGCTTAGCATCACGTCGAATGGCGGCATCAATACCACCAACTGCATCAGGAGAAATTACGGCCTCAATACCATCGGTTGGATCATCATCCTTGGTGGCGTCAACACCACCTTCATCAACATCAGCGGCATCAACATCGCTATCCTCCTCGTTTGGTGCTCTTGGATCATCATGGGGTTGTCTCTCAAACGAGGTGTTGCCGGCTGGCATCCTACTCCTCTTAAGTGTCACAAAATCAACATCAAATATGTAGGGAGAAATATCATCCAAAATATTTCCAGGAGTGACGGTCTCTGTAAACTGTACCCGCTCAGATTTCCTCTTCAGATTGTTAGGGTTAGGTTCAATCTGAGCAGGTATGGCGGCTTTTATCTTGATTATCTCCTTCATTTTCTGTCGGAACTCATCCATCTCTCGTCGGAAGGATGCCTGATGGTCAATGAGTAAGAAGGTGTGGTCATCAAGGGTTGGGTTCTCATAAACAGGTTCATGAGAAGCAGATGGGTTGACTCGCTGAAAATGAGGAGGAGGCTGAGAATACTTCTAAGATGATGTTGTTGCCTAACTGCTGTCCCTGATGGTAGGGACGAGGACCCTGCTGCAAGTTCTGCTGTGGTTAGGGATATTGGGGTTGCGGCTGCTGGCTGTTCTGTCCACCCTGATCTGGAGGCTGTTGTTGGGACGAGGTGCCTCTGGTAGACCACCTGAATCTGAGATGATCTCGATGGATCTCGGGCTGCTGTCGGTCATACCAAATCTCGTTGACTTCCATCAACAGCTCTTGCTCATACTAGAAAGGGGGGAGAACTGCCAGGGGCTGATCCGACTGATACACCACCATCTGAGTCTCCTGAGGCGGTGGCTGAGTGTAGTGCTGCTCCAACTGCTGAACAGGCTCCGCATGGATGTGGTAAACCTTTAGGTACTGGGCAGAGTGTTGGGAAGAGCTATTGCTAGGATCAACCCGTGACCTGGGACGGGGCTGAGAAACCATCTGTGCCCCCTGGAGATACAAGATATGGGTCTTCAGGTCACTAAGAGTCTGTGCCAATTGATCTATCTGTGTCATGCCCTGGAACTGCTTCTTCTCTATGATCTCTATGTGGTCTAACTTCTCACTGATAATACCTATGTCAGCAGCTGAAGATTCTGCCCGTGTTGCTGCTGTTGATGATGAAGAAATGGGTAGACCTGCATCAACCTGTGCTAACCTCTGATAGGATACGGCCTAGGGTGGGGGATTCCCCTGAGCGTAGAGCCTGGTCTGGGACATCACTCATCACTATGTAGTTTTTGACCATCTCCTCATAGATGGCCCAGACCTGGTCGTCATCCTTGGTGAAGTAGGAACCCCCACAAGAAGCATTAACTAGCCCTTGTAGCTCCGGTGTCAGCCCACAAAAGAAGCTCTGGACAAGATTGGGCATGGATATGTCATGGTGTGGACACCGGTCAATGAGCTCACGGAATCGATCCCACGCTTCATTAAACTGCTCGTTGGGGATCATGGTGAAATTGTTGATCAGAGCTCTCGCTGCGTTGGTCTGACCGAGTGGATAGTACTTGTTCAAGTACTCGGTCTAGAGATGCTCCTATGTGGTAACATATCTCCCCAAATGCTTCAGCTAATAGGCTGCTCTGTCGGCCAGGGAGAAAGGGAATGCTATCATCTTAATAGTGTTATCGTCCACAAATCTGTCGTGGACCGTGCTGCAGATCATCTCGAACTCATGCAGGTGAAGATGTGTCTCTTCGGTCGCTAGCCTATGGAACTTGGGCAAAAGCTGAATGGTCTTGGGAGGAAGCTTGAAATCACCCAGAATCTCAGGGAGCTGAATCCATCGATGAGTGAGAGTTGCACTAGGTTTGTGCAACTGCCTCATCGATCGTGGCTATCTAACTGGCTCTGGATGATGCTCAGGGTGTTCATCTAATCCTCCTCCAAACTCTGGAATCTCTCCACTGCTTGCTCGGTGAGGCTCTCCTCTATCGGCTCGCATCTGTGCTATCTCTCAGCGCACCTCGGTTATAAATGCTCCATGATCTCTGATTTGTCTCTGCATCGTCTCCAGGGAGGCTAAAAGTGTGTTGTTGATGGCGCCCCGATCAAGAACGTAAGTGGAACCCTGGGGCTGCCCATCGGTGCGTTCGTCACTGCTGGCCATCTCACGGGTCTCTGCAAAAGATCCTGATTTAGGTGGCATCAAATGATCATAAATCTATGTTGGCCTCTACTCAGGCATCTTAGGACTGGTGGAAGAAGGGTGGTTGAGGGGAACATGGTGGTAGCGAACTCAGGTTTGGAGAGCAGGTTTGGGCTCTCTGAAACCTGCCTAGATGAGTGGGGAGAAGTGCTCGAGAGCGGTGCTGCCAGAGGTAGCCTCAGGGATCTCCTGCCCATCATCGTGATGTGGGAGTAATGTGGATGAGATCTGGATGGAAACAAGATCAGAAGTCAAACCCCCAATTCACCTACTCAGCACGATCTGATGACCATAAAGGATCAGTCGCTTATCTTTTTAATTTTATTTTAGGTGATAAATAAATCTTGCAGAGCAATTAAGCGAGCTATTAGGAAGCCGATGCTCCCAGGAGATTGGCCCAATCCCAAAGCTAGATCTTTCCCACTCTGTTAAGGATGTCACGGTCTTTTTTACCATCTACCCAATCAACTCACTCTGTTAAGGACGTCACGGTCCACTTTACTGGTTACCAGAGAGATCCTCACTGGAGAACGACTAATCCCAAGACCAGTAGTCTAACAGAAGTTCAGGTGTGGCTCTATCCTAGTGTGCGGGTCACTTTCTCGCTCAAGCAAACCAAAGAAGGAGGGGTGGCTCTCCCCCAAAAAAATATTTTTCGATGAGGTGGGTTTTAGGGTCAAGTTTATATTAACAGTCCCAAATTTTATTTCTTTCACTTTTTTAGATTTTTTTTTAGAAAAATAAACAACAGCTAACGAATTTTTCGATTTCCTTTGATTATTTTGAGTCCACAAATAGGGGGAGGAAATCGAAAAGCTGATGCACGGTCAAACACAATGATGCACGCAGGGATAGAAATGCGTACCTTGCTCCAACACTCTACATGCAATATGATCCACGCATAAAATTAAATACTGAAAAGAAACTAACTATATGATGCACGAGGAAATCAGCCTTAGATGAGCAAGTTCAATTGATCGTGAAGAACATATAGCTAACTAATCAGAGAGAGAAGCATGAGTCTGGTCTCAGATGTTCATCAGTGTCTGTGACAACGGATCTTGCACGCACTGTATATGACCTCTAGCGATGCGTGGCCTCTCAAACGATTAAGTTAACTTTTTCAATTTTTTTTAGCTAGTTCCAATTACGATATATAGGAACAGACAAGTAATCATGTGTTGGGCCTTAGCTGATTATGTCACAATAAAAAAATCCCAGGTCTAGGGGCCAAAACCGTGAGAATCAAATAGAGAGTTATGGCGGTGAAATCAAAAATGTGAAAAACAGCGGCGAGGTCCCCCAAGTGCATCGGCACTTGGCGAAACAGACCCCGAATAGTGTCGAAGTCCACAAGAGTCTAGGCCTAAATTATTACAACAATATCAAACTATTCTCTAATATAGAACAACTGTCTTCTTCTCTTGTTCCGCTCCTCCTCCTACGCGAGTCCTCCAAAAAGAATCCGAGTTGTCCTCCAAGCGGTTCCTCACACAAAAATCAAAGCAGACGATGGTCAGAAAACAGTTATAATATTGTAGAGACAAATGGAGCAAAACTGAAAAATGACTACAAAGTCGTGCTCCCTGGCAACAGTGCCATTCTGATGAGCGACCGATCAACTATGATTAAGTATGCAAATATGTAAATGGTCGTTGCGACCCTAATTAATCGTCTATCTCAACAACAAAAATATATTTACCAACCACTTAAGAGAAATATCAAACAATCAAATGTAAGCAGTTTCGCTACTCAATTTACATGGTATAGCGACCCGGGTCGAACACAAGGAGCACGATTTGAAACTTATGTAGACAAATTTCCAAGATAATTTTTAGTGGTCTTTGAATTTTTATTTTTTATTTTCAAATAAAGCACAAGGAATAAAACATGCGCACCACACTCTTTTTGAATTTTTCAGAATATCCGAAAATGCCCAAAAAATTAAGAGACAATGTTTTTGTGTATTACAGGTTTAACAATATTTTTGATAATTTTTTCAAAATATTCTGATGATTTTGTGATTGTATAAAAATCAAACAGTTGAAAAAAGAGAGAACAGTGCATAGCCAAGAGTATTTTGCAACTTAAAAATACTTTAAATGCTTAATACTCTAGAAATTATTTTTCAGCTAAAGCAGAAATAATTATCTACACACAGAGACTAAAATCAGATTTTTTGGATTTTTCTAGAATTTCCTATAAATTTTTAAGATTTTTCATTTTCACAATTTTTTTGAGTTTTATAAATTAATAATGCATAAAAATTGGAAAGAATCTAAAAAACAGTAAAATATACCTACAATAATTTTTTGGCAATTTTTAGGGAAATTTTTGAAATTTTATGAATTTTCTAATTTTAGGAAAATAAAAAGACACTGTTTTCAATTTTTTAAAATATAAAAAAATGCAATGAAACCTTTATACAATGATAAGGTACATAGCATGAATATTTACAATTTTTTGGTAATTTTTAGAGCATGAAAAAAAATTATTCCATCAAAAAGATCAAGCAAATTAATGTCTGGAATAAAAGGACTTCAATGCAATTATCAAAATAGTTATGCAGAAGATATAAAATAATAAAAAGTAGGGAGGATTTCGTAAATTACAAAAATAGTCATGTGTATTGAACGTGATCTTCTAGAGCTCGGAGGCATCTTTGCAAATCTCATAATTTCCAAAGGCGTGGATGTAAATTTTGCAAAAGTTTTTTTATTTCAAAAAGAGCACTAGGGCTCTTGTGATCCTTCATTTTTTTCAAAGGGAGGGGGGGGGTTGGCCGCCGCCGCCCTCCCTCTCTTCACCACGCGGGGCAGCAGTGGATCGGCTCCGACGGTCTCACTGGAGGAGCATCGGTACGAGCGTGGGTCGCAGGGGTCTTCGGTGGTGATGTAGGTCACGACCACGTGGAGGTCGCGCGGATGGGTGAAGGCACCTCACGGGGCGACTACATGGGGTCTGAAAAGGAGGAAACGGGTCGGTGGTCGGTCGGAGCGCGGAGCTTCTGTGGAGGAAGGGCTCCGCGTTGTGCAGCATGGGCTTCGGTTGGAGGATCTGTGCGGGGCGCAGAGGGGAGTCGCGTAGTGGGAGGCACGTGGACATGCTAGGCGCGAGCGCTGTAGGTGACCTTCGTCGTCGCAGAGGTCGCGTTGGAGGCGGGGCGGTGGAGATCGGCGGCCGCATGTCGGAGGGCAGTCTGGCGGAGGTGCAGTGCGAGGCAGCCATGGCGGACGGAGGAGTGGTGATGGCCAGGGATGGCGGCCCTGTTGCCCGCTTTTTTTTTATTTTTTTTTTAACTGTAAGCATAAATATGTATATAAAATAAAAATTCTTTTATTTTTTTTGAAACAGAAACAGTAGAAAGAGAATAAATTTTTTATTTAGTTTTTTAAATGATCATGCAAAACAAATGTTTGGAAAGAAAACAAGATATATATATTATTTATCAACAAAATTGAATGTGTGGACGCGTATAGATCTTGGTGAGACGAAAGATGGATCTGTGTCTCCAGCCATCATGCATGGTCGGAGGTGATAGATTATGTGAGATAGAAATGGAAATGGAGGGACACGAAAATGAGATGGAAAATTGGTGTTGGATCAAAAATATGTGGTGGAATTTTTTTGGATTTGATATCTAGAGATTAATCACGAAACAAAAATTTAATCTACGATTTATCTAAGAAAAAATGACGAGAAAAGAAAATGAATCTTTCTCGGGATTGGATACGTCGTAATGGCCTCTACGAAAGCCGACGCGTTGTCACCGGACGGCTCGGAGGCTGGGCACCCTTCTTCAACAAGATAGCTCTCAGAGATCGGGTTCCTCTCCACCAAAGATTGATCCACTAATAATGTAGGAGGAGGAGCCCATTAAAAAGAGAAGAAAAATAAAAAAGGAAAGAATGTACAAAAGAGGAAGGTGTTTAGTGGTGAATTAATAAAATATTTAAATTAATTAATTAATTAATTAAAAATGAATTTCAGAATTAATTAAAATAATTAAATTAAATAATTTACAAAAATTAATTAGCCACCTTAATGGTGGCTTTTAAAGGTATGGAATAATATCTTATATATAAGGTATGTTTTTAAATCAAATAATGATCTAAAAAAAATTTAAATATAAATTTCGTATTAAATTAAATTAACTAATTAATTTTAGATATTTAATTTTTTGGTGATTTTTATATAAGAAAATTAGTTGTATACAAATATTATGTACATATAATACAATATACACATGTACAAATAAGGAAATTAATTTTAAATAAAATTTTTTAATTTTATTATTTATATATTTTTTATTTTATTTTTAATGAAAACAATATTTACAATTATGTACGTTATGTATAAAAAATAAATATGAGTAAATATACAAATATGTACGTGGTAAAATTGCACAAACCACCCTAGAAAACCGACTTTTCAACCCTAACTCCAAAAATTATTTAATCACAACCATTTGAAAGATAATTTATTTTAGAGTATAATGGAAGTGAGTTTGGTTCAATTTGAGTTTGTATGGAGCCGAAATTGGTATTTCAATTATCACTTTGCGGCTTTTTATGAGTTTGGTTATTTGTAATATGTACATTATTTTATTTTGTAATTATTTTTAGTGTTTACAACACATTTTTATTTACAACTTTTGTTTACAAAAAAAATTAATTTGAGGTCAATTTATATACAAATAAAATTGTACACGTTTTATACAAATATATAGGAAAAATATTTACAAAATATTTTTGGATTTTTGAATTGAAGACCCTATCTCCCCCTACTTTATTCCTGGTTGATCAGGTCAAGTCTTGACCTTCTCTCGGGGTTCGGGTCAGTCTGCATTTATTCCATAAATTCATCCTTCATTTTTTTTCTTTTCTTTTCTTTTTTATTCTTTTATTTAATTACAAAAAGTGTTAAAAATTCATATTTAACAAATGCATGTAAAATGGTAATTTTGTGGAATTAGTGGGCATTTACAGGTGTTTGACTAAGGAAATAAGCTAAAATAAAAGAATAAGGGCAATGAATCGTGGATTCATCACATATTTATGATTTTCTTGCAACATTTAGAAATCCAAAATATACACTCATACTTTTAGAGAGCCATATTGTTAAAAATAAAATAAAGTACGAGTTATGGCTTCTAAAGTATATATAGCATATATATACGACACCCTCCTATACATAGCATGAACTATGTCCTCATAGTGATCAAAGAAGTGGTCAAAGAAGACATAACTCGAGTTAAGTATAGATCGATGAAAAGAATTCTATACTACAACAGCTCAAAAAGAATAACGAATAAACGACTAAATGAATATAAGTCAATCATCACCTCTATACTTAGGATCAAGTAATCCATAGGATAACAGACTCAAAACCGAAGATGGTCGATGTCAAGCGAATATACACAATCAACGGCTCGGCTTGTCCCCCCTGTACTTAGGGTAAAATGCCCTTATGTATAGAGAAGAATATCAATAGATGAGGAACAAGCGAGAGAGCGGACGATGCAAAATCGAAAATGATCAAAAGATGACATGAGCGATATTACCCCCCACACTTAGGGTAAAGTACACCTTAAGTATAAGCAACAATAGGGGTAATAAAATAGAATGCTACGAACAACATGGTGTCTACACTCCCCCCATACTTAAGATAAAGTACACCTTAAGTATAGCAAAAATTCTAGATGATACCTATGGGTGTAAGACAAATATAAGGAGGAAAGAATAAAATTAAAAACACGTATTTACGATGTGACAAATCAATAAACTGTACAAGCTCTGGAAAGCCGAAGAGTGGCCTTCTTGCAGGACCGAGGAACAATGTAATGGACAAGAGTCAGATCGACATCAAGGTCATCCTCAAAGATGTTCATATCTGAATCAGAGGATCCCTGACTTGTGTCTACTAGTGAGGAGCGACCAGATGGCCGAAAAGATGGATAGAAATGACCTTTGAAAGCTGCTCCATGGTCTCTGAAGTAGACGCAAGAAAGAGTTCAAACTCTGCTGATATCTGATTTATCTCCTCATCAACTAAGCCCTTATCTAAATCTATCTGAAGAATGGGCTCAATAGTCTCGCTATTGGAAGGCTCGAATGAAGGACCTACAATTGAAACGGCTTCGGCCTTCGAAGTACATACCACCAACGATTTTGACTAAATGATATAGATAATATGGATCTTGTCAACACATCTCCGGACATGTGTACTACGATAACCAAATGATGTGATCTCCACGTTTTCCTCTCTGGAGAGGAAATCTCGGGTCTCAGTAGAATCAGAAGGGATATGATCGTGTCTAATTTCAGTTGTGATCTCACATGCCTCTATGTCTGATGGCTCTGAAGCACCTTCATCCGATAGCATAGTCTCTATCAGCTCGAAGCTCGGCACTGTGCTTCTGGAAGGAAACGTGACATTATTTGTCCCATAATCAATAACGGCCTTAGCTATATGCAGAAAAGACCGACCAAGAATAATGGCAGCATCTTGTGATAGCACCGAAGAGTCAGAATCTTAGACAACAAAATCCACAGTGAATTTTATTCCTTGTACCATCACGAAAATGTCATGAAGTATACCTTTCGATCTCTTGATCGATCAGTCTAGAAACTGAAGAATCATCCAGGCTCACTTGAGAGGCCTTAGATGAAGTGTCTCGAGAAGATGGAAGGGTAAAATGTTCACTGATGACCAGTTATCCAATAAGGTGTGCTTGAACTCATGATCTGAAATCTGACAACTGACAAATGGTGCTCCCATATTCTTCTTTTTCTTTTTGGGAGATGTGTGATAGATGTCGTAACAAGTGCGAATAGTTAACACTTGTTTCTCAGAGCAATGATTATGCCTCTTCTTTCATATCGGTGTGGTGTGATGCTTCAGGCATTTCTAAAGAAGATGAATATGGATCAATGCCTCCGAAAGAGTGAGCTTGATCTGAATTCTGTCCAGCATCTCTTTTGTAAACTTCGATTCTTATTTTTCTAATTTTTTTATTTTTCTCCCTTCCCTAGATTTAGAGCATATGGAAAGGGTATCTGTACATCCTCCTCAATCATATGTACGCTCGAAGGAGCAGAAGAAGAAGGAGAAGAAAATCTTTTTCTAAAACAAGGACTAACTTCATATGGATGCTAGCAATGAAGTCAGAAATTGACTCCATGCATAAGAATGGTGTATGGACCCTAGAGGATCCACCTAAAGGGGTAAACCCATTGGGTGTAAATGGATCTTCAAGAGAAAGAGGGGACCTGATGGGAAAGTAGAGACTTTCAAGGCACGGCTCGTAGCCAAGGGCTACACATAGAGAGAAGGCATCGACTACGATGGTACATTCTCTCCTATAGCTATGCTTGAATCCATCAGGACACTGCTAGCTATAGCCGCATATCTTGACTACGACATCTGGAAGATGGACGTCAAGACGACTTTCCTCAATGGATATCTCGAGGAGGATATCTATATGGAGCAGCCCTAGGTCTTTGTAACTAAGGATGGCAAAGTATGCAAGCTGAAGAAATCCATCTATGTGCTCAAACAAGCTTCTCGTAGCTGGAACATCAGATTTGACAAAATCATAAAGAGTTATGATTTTGTGCAGAATCCTGATGAACCTTGTGTGTACAAGAAGCTTAGTGGGAGTGCCATTGTGTTCATCGTGCTTTACGTAGATGACATCCTTATCATTGGGAATGATACATGGATGATGACCAGTGTGAAGATTTGTCTATCCCATACCTTTGAGATGAATGATCTTGGAGAAGCCTCTTACATCTTGGGTCTGAAGTTGTTCAGAAATCGAGTGAAGAGGATATTGGGATTGTCACAACATGGGTACATTAAGAAGATTCTTGAACGATTCCGTATGGATAGTTCTAAGAAAGGTTTCCTCCCCTTAAGACATGGTACCCACCTATCTAAAGGGATGGCTCTCAAACTGTTGAGGTAAAGAAAGCCATGGATGGATGCCCTTATGCATTAGCTGTAGAAAGCTTAATGTATGACATGATGTGTACTAGGCCAGATATCTACCATGCAGTGGGAGTGGTAAGTCGTTACCAATCCTGCTATGGAGAACAACACTGGAATGCAGTAAAGAACATATTTAAATATCTAAGATGGACGCAAGATTACATCTTGGTCTATAGAGATGGTGATCTCCAAGTCTTGGGATATACAGATTCTGACTTCCAATCGGATATTGATGATCGAAAGTCGACATCAGGGTTTGTATTCCTATTGAACGGTGGTGCTGTGAGCTGAAGAAGCAAGAAGCTGGACAATACAACAGTTTCAACAACAGAAGCCAAGTACATTGCCACATCGGATGTTGCAAAGGAGGTGGTGTGGTTGCGCAAGTTCATCCTGGAGCTTGGCATAGTTTCCTCTGATACTCCCATCCCGTTACTCTGCGATAACACGGGAGCCATTGCCCATGCGAAGGAACCTAGATGGCATCAAAAGAGCAAGAACGTGGAAAGGAAATACCACATCATTCGTAGGATTCAAAAGCATGGTGATATCATCATCACCAAGGTGGCCTCCGCCGACAACGTTGCTGATCCTCTTACCAAACCTCTAACACAGAAGGTTTTCGACCAACATGCAATGAGTATGGGTTTAAGGATTGTTCCTGAATGGTTCTGAGGGCTAGTGGGAGATTGTTAGCAATGTGAGCCCAAGGTGAACCATTTCTGCAAATAAATGTTACTGTAATAAATGATTTATCAATAAAAGTAATTGATTGTTTTTCACTCCCTTTCTGAGATTGAATGAATGAATGAACTATAAGGTCCCTATGTACAATAAGGGTTATGTACCATGTCCAACTTGATAATCATACAGCTGTTGATTCATTGATTGAACCATAGAGGCTAATGCTTGGATGAATATCTAAGGAGTTAGATAGAGGACTCATCAAGCATCATCAAATGATTGTTAAGTGATGATCTCCAGCCTGAGGAGGAGATGGAAATCCTTTCTCATTTGGTTGTTATCTGATCGACCTCTTGATGCAGGTTCTCTGCATGGGAATAGTGATTCAGAGGTGTCAGATTAGTTGAGTCAATGAGTTGACTTAACGAGATCGAGATAACAAAAGACCTATGTTGAATACTGTCACAACATAGGCATACATCCTCTGACCAGAGACAGATGTGTTACTGTATGTATGAGTATGTACATTTGGCAGACCAATAGGTTGATGACCTAACCAAGGTCTATGCACCGGCGAGCTGGTGTGCATATATGGACATATGAGTAATACGATCTCTCGAATGGATCATACAGGTTCACATGTGAACCGGGAAACATGAGCTCACTCATGAGGTATTGGGACTGATTAAATTTCATGCATGGTCGTCATGCTTTGGAATCATGACATGAATTTGAAGGTAATATATATGCTTTGGGAAAGCATATGATCTATAACAATTCCCAATGACCAAGATTGAGTAACTTGGTGATCAAACCCTAAAGATGGCAGTGTAAAATTGATCTATATCTTTAGGATGATCATAGGTCTTCCAGTATGCAGGATGTATAGGTGTTAGGAATACCTGAGGGTGATGTGATCATAAACGATTGTATAACCATGACACTTTCATTCCGAGGGAGTGATGAAATAGGTTTGGATTTTAGTGACTCCTCTCAATAGAGAAGTGACCGAATCTTAGTCCATGTATTGGACATTGATCTGAATGAGACTCAGATGCAATGAGAAGATTAGATTTACGGCCTTGATTTAATCAAGCATCTATGAGAGGTCCATGAGATCTGGATTTGAGATGTGATCTCAATATCTAAGTCACTATACGCGGAACAATACAATCGCCTTGTCCTTATCTCCAAGTATCTGCAAAGAAATCGCATTATTCTTGAAAGTGTTCAAGAATAATTCCATAGTTGAATTATATCTAAGCATTGAGCATTTGATAATTAAATGTGATTTAATTGTCTTTATGTATGAGGAAATTATCCAATATAATTAAATATGATTAATTATTGTGGATAAGAATAATGTGGATAGCAATATCCAATTATTCATAATATATTATGAATGTGATTATAATGTATTAGAGAGAGATAATTATAATTTATATTTGTTAATTAATTATTGATGTGTATTGGATACACATTGTGTAATTAATTGAAAATGTAAATTATATTTTGATTTGGGTTGTGAATATGATTCAAAAAATTCCAATGGTAAGATTGCAATATTCTCAAAATTAATTATGAATTATTTTTGAAGAATAACTCCCAACAAAGTTGTTGGAAAATTAATGGAGATTTTCATGGAGATATGCAATCTCATGTGATTTCATGAGATTGCCTCCACATGGAAACATGTGGATGGCTACCAAGTCCTATATGGAATTGGTGGCCGTCCACCATGTTTCATGGGAGATGATTATCTCCATGATGATTATCTCCTTAATTATTTGATTTAATTTATGATTGAATTGTATTTGATTTATCAAATATATTAGATCTAAATTAGATTATTAGTTGATGGCTTTTACCAACAACAATCTTTACCATTGGATTAAACATAAATCAATCTCATCCATTGATTTTATGTGTCCCATGGATTGAGATCCATGGATCCCAAAACCCTATAAATAGAGAGGCATACCATGCTCTTTAGAGTTATGCTTTTGAAGCACATCTCTCTCTCTCTCTCTCTCTCTCTCTTATTCTACACGTCAACCTCTCTCTCCCCTCCATTGGTGGCTGTCCACCAAACCCTAGAGGAGAAAGCCATCGTCGCTTCGCCACCACGCCGCCGCCTCGACATTCTTCGATTCTCCATCTTCTTTGGAGTGCTACGCTTACAAAGAAGGCGTTCGATCTCGTACGATGAGATCAGGAGTTTACCGTGCTTGGATCAACTCGTTGGATTGTGAGGATCACGTGACTCGTCCCCGCACTCGCAAGCATCTTCTCCGACAATCGGACGTGAGACAGGAGGTCTCTTTTCGTAGAGACTCGATCAACCACGCTTCAAGAGGTATTCCTTTATACTTGTTGTAGTTCTAGATGAAACGATCCGAGAATCGTTCTTGGATCATGCGGTTTCATCGCATGAATTTTTTTTAAAATTCCGTTGCATAGAACAACTAGTTCGACTAGTCGTTCTTCATCGTATTCGATACGACACTCACACTTCTGTGATGCGCTTGAGGAGTTTACCATATCCTTTAACCGACTCATACTCCGGCTGAAAACTCAACAGAATATGTATCGATCTTTAAGGGCAAGAATTCTCTACTACTGTCGTAGAGTCCATCCTCTATGTTGCCTTAATGTCCACATCAATTGCCTCGTGTGCGATCTCTAAATCAGCAGGAGGTGGATCACATTTAAGTGGTATGCCATCTCTCGCGTGTGTTGCCTTGACATCATAAATCTCTTCGAAGAGATTCCAAAGTGAATCCTCATCAAGACTGCAGTATGAAATCGCCGCATGACGCATCGAACAAGGCATGTTGTTCTGCGGTCATCCCCAGGTAGAATATCTGAGCTAACTCAACTATGGAGATCTCGTGATCCGAAAATCTCCTAAGAAGAATCTGAAATTAGAGCCACATATCCTAGAGTGGCTTATGGGGATCATGTAAAAAATCTCTAATGACTGAGACATGAAGTCAGCCTGAATAATGGAGTAGAATCTCCTAAGAAAGTCTGCTCGAAGCATACCCCAGTTAGATCTCTCCTCTCCCAAATGTTGAAGCCATCCCGCGGCTCCGTCCTTGAGTGTTAAGGGAAAGGTCTTCGTCATAGCATCCTCAAGTGTAATATCTGAGTAGAATTGAGTGCTACAAATCTCCTCAAACTCGAAAGGATGCTCATAAGGATCCTTGCGTGGTTTTCCATGAAACTTCAGCAATAATGACACGAAATCTGAATCAATCAAGAAGGTTGGTAATTTCAAAGTAGAAATTGACTCAGCTCCCGACGAAGATGTCGGTTGCTCAATCTGCACTCCTGTCTCAACATCTCGTAGACCCAGATCTCTTACCTGATCTGAAATCAGCTCAGGGGTCTCAACTATATACTTAGTTGTCACTGGTGTAACCGAAGGCTGACTCGCGAGAAATGAAGAGAGGGGGATAGAAGGATATGGAGAAGAAACATGGGAAATGAAGGGAGAAGATTCTCTGAGGTTAAAGTCATACTCGGAGAAAGAAGGATGATTCAACTCAGTTTTGAGACATGAGACATCTCGAACCGACCTAAATGAACGGGTAGATGCATCCGGAAGTGATGTAACAAGAGTCGGCCTAAGAGATCGTCTACCCATCATCGTGATTAAACAGATGACTTTAGACAGGATAAGATATGGACGACGAGTGACCATGAAAGATCTCAGAGATCAGACTCACACCACGCAATCAAACACAAAGAAATACCCCTGGTTCACCAACACACCCGGTGATGATCGTAAAAGTTCGGTCATTTTTCTTTTCAATTTTAGGGTTAAATGGCAAAAACGTCTTCTCACAGACTAGCAAGTTGATAGGTGCCCAAAACTTCCTCGGAAGACTATCCCAAATTCTTTCAGAAAAACACCTATTCTCAGCCAGTATGGGAGTAAGTATGGACCATTTCCGACTACACTTGTTACTTGAGGATGGAGTCTTACACAATGTCCTCTAAACCTACCACTCTGCTAAGGAAAATCAGATCGTTTTCGGCTACCCGAGAGTCCCCACTGAAGAGTAAGTGACTGACTGTATGAAGTCAGTAGTATTTCGAAAGAGGTTTGAGTTCTGACTCTAGCCATAAGGGTCGTCTCTCACTCAAAGATCTGGATAGTACCTGTCAAACATTCGCTGGGGATTGTTCTCTAAAAGAAGTGAGTCTTTTACATTTATTGTTAAGATCAGATATGTTTGCAGTCCTGGTTTTAATTTTCTGTTATCATTTTTTGAGTATTTTCAAAGAATGTCTAATGATTTTTGTCCTCTTATTTTTATCCTAGATAAGCATGTACCTAGGTTGCGAGTCCTAAAACTATCTACGGAGGCACGGGCAGAAAAATCTAAAACCCTAAGCAAGCACCTAACCTCAAAAAAGCTGCGGAAAATCATTGAGAAAATCACAATGCGTGAAAATCGCGATGGGTGCCCTGCCCCCCAAGTGTGTGGCCCTTAGTGAAACAGACTCCGAGAAAGAGAGGGAGGAAGGTACAAGTCGGGATGCCCTTACGGGGCCCCTTCTAGAAAACAGAAAAAATGGGCAAGTGTCATTTTTATATATTTTTTACAAGGGTTAAAAAAATATTGTGGCTCTCTAGTTCTCATCTCTACAGCTCAACCAATGTCGCACAAATCAGAAACAAAAAATTGTGAAGTTAGAAAAATAAGATGGCTAGACAAAAATGAAGAAAACCCTAAACCTAAGGTTCTACGATCTGCCTTAGCGATGCATCCCCGACAACGACGCCATCTGAAAAACACACATTATCTAAATGATAACTCGGTCATTGTATCGATTGGATTTTACAGAAAAGATAATCTTTATTTATCTTATATATATTTTATTATTTATACTCCTAAACTCAAGTGTATAGAGTTAAGTATGAGATTGTTGAATTTAGGGAAATAAACTATTGAAAACTAGGGTTAAAAGGTAGAAAAACTAAGGTTTTATGGGTTTCCTAATTTTTACTTATTTTTAGGGATTTTTCAGGATTTTATATTATCATTAGAAATTTTATATTATTTTTATTTCTAAGTACTTTGTAAATTTTTATTTTTTAGAAAATATTTTGTACTTTTTATTTAATTTTTATTTTGTTATTTTTATGATTTTTACTTTTTAAAATCTTTTGATGATTTTTATGGATTTTGTATTTTATTGAATATTGAAACCAATGTTTTTATTGAAAACTGTTAAGTATTTCGGATTTTTAGAGTTAAAAGCAGTAATAAAATATTTTTATTTTTTTATTGAAAAGTGGGTAAAATTATCTTTAAAATGATATGTTGTGCGTTTTTATTTGATTTTTATTTATTTAGTTATGATTTTTTAAAGGTTGTATTTATTTCAATTTTTTTAATGATTTTGATATTCAATTTTTATTTTGTTTTTGATTTATTATGTAAAATATGGTAAAGAATGCTATAGGAAATTTTTATTATATTTTTAAAGTGGTTTTTAGCTTTTTTATGAACTTTAGAATTTGTTATATTTTTATATTTTTAAAAGATTTGTTAATACAAAATCTTTTTATTCTTGAAATCTAATTTTTATATTGAGTATAACATAATACTATGTATTTTTATTGTATTTCTATATTTTGTATTTTTATTTATTATAAACAAGGCCTTAAATGTCAGTTTCAACCACAATTTTGATGATTGACCCAAACAGAATTTCGGACGAATTTCAATGGAATTTCGATCGAAATTTCGGTCATTTCGATCATTTTTTGTACTAGGGCCCCCTTATTCGATCATTTCAGCCATTTCGGTCGAATTTCAATTTTGACTAGATATCGATATTTTACAGAAATTCGATCAAATTTCGATGCAGTTTGAGGCCATGATTATAAAATGTATAGTGTTATACATAGTGTAGGGGTGTTAATGTAATAAGAAGAGAATTTAGGGATATGCGTGAAATATGGTAGAAGTATCAGGGTTCCGCGTAAATTCTCCAAGATATCACCTGCGGGTGCATGTGCAGACCACTGGTGGAGGATCTATATGTGCAGACCAAGGGTAGGCGTGCAAAATTTGTAGTGTCACGTGCTTGGGAACGGTATGGTTACTCAACTTGGACCTGGATAGAAATAACAACAAGCTTGGGGATATATGCATAAACACCCGAAAAGATCAGAGACCACACGTGCTTGGCGCATGATTTCTCTTTAGCAGTGGATTAGCGGTGGGATGGTACTTCGTCCAGTGGCGACGCATGGCGCATCGAGATGCGCCAGATGTGAAGATGATCGTACAACTGTGGATGAGTCTGGACGCAATCGGCTAGATTTATATATTCAACCCCAAATCGAGGACTCGTCTGGTTGCTGTGTTCTGATCTTGTATGGGTTTGATGTTCTCCTTTGAAGATCGATCTAGCGAACAGATATTCTCGGAGGTCAGATCTAGAGCTTTATTGTGATCGTTGATGCGTGTAATGATGGATGTTGATCTGTAGAGGAAGACGAAAGAAACGATTGATGGTGGTGAAATGACATCGCAACTCGGCGATTCTATGAAGGTGCGATGAAGATCTTCATCCAGAGATGATGCCGATTACAGGTGACTGTAGATTTTCGTACGATGCAAATCCTTTATGGTTTGATTACCGGTAATATATATTCCATATGATTCGTGTGATTCCTGGATTCGACAGACTTCAAATCTATAGGTTGAAGGCGGATTTGGGGATGTTCTTCGAGATATGTGGCCAGAGCTTTGGGTGCTTCGTGTGATTATGCCTGGATTGTATTGGCGACAAGACTCGATTCCAGATTCTTGACTTGGAGAAGCTCAAAGTTTTGATGGCAGTAGTCTGTTTGATGTGTTCTAAATCAGATCTCACGGATAATGTTGCAGATGAGGCGCATGGTGAACCTCAACGCACGATTCTTATCGCATATCTCCAAATACGCAATTTAGAGGAATGATTATGTAGAATTAGTACTTTGTTGAAATCTGAGAATCATTGTGAATATTAAGATTCTAATGTGAATGCTTCATTATTGATCTCCACTTTTAGAGCCCCTGACGTCCTGAAAACGAAGTTCTAACTCAAGCGCAAGGCTCGATCCAAAACCTAAGGAGAACGATGAGCGTGGGTTCCGACGATGTGAGGGATTGGAACTGGACTCTGATCATCATGAACCATTGGAAGTGGTTAGAACTGGTAGATAGAAGGAGCAATGGTTGGAATTGATAATAGAAATGGATGTGAATTGAGAATGGAATGGATCAGGTGAAGCATAATAAGTGATCTTAGAGGAGAATGGAGAAGATTGAGAAGAGAAGAGGGGGAAAACAATAGTAAAAGAAATCAGAAGAGGGATCTTACCTGGAAGAGCTAAGGAGGTGGAATGGGATATCGCATGGGGTTGGAGGTCATGCACTCCTAGATCCTTACCTCGACCAGCGGCGGTTCCGGGAGGCTCAAGTGTGACAGAGTGGTGCTGCGACATCAGCGTGGATCCGCTCCTCTCTCAACCTTGTGCTCAATGGAGGAGGAAGGAGAACTCCTGTCACGAATCCTAACTCTCTCACTCGGAGCTTGGGAAGAATGGAGAAAAATAGCGGATGGCCCTGAGATTTGGGGGTAGATTACTTTATATAAGCGAGGAACCTTGTTGCCCACGCAAAGCGGTGTGGGCTCCACCGGTGGTGGATTAGATCTGGTTCATTGGGTGAACGGTTGGCCAACGGACGGTCGTTGGGTTCATTGGCAGTAGTTGGCTGAAGAGGAAAAGGTGAAGGAGGGGGCGACGTGATGGAGAAGAAGGTGAACAAGGGGAGGAAGAAGAGCTGTACGGGGAAAGAGAATGAAGAAGAGAGAGGAGATCAAATAAATAAAATTAATTTATTAATAATTAGTAATTAACAATTAATAATCAATAAATGGATAATTAATTATTAATAACTATTTACGTTAATTAAGATATAATTCAATAGATAATTATGTACTTAATTAAAGGATTAATTAAATAAATAATTTATTAAATAATAAAGTATATAATTAAATAATAAAATAAATTAATAAACAATAAATAAATAAATAAGTCATTATTTATTTAATTTTATAATAGAGTATTAATATATTAAATAATTATATAAATTACGGTACATTGTACATTATACCAATACAATCCCGAAACCCACATTTTGGATATTAACTTCGATTTTAGCAAACTCAGTGTCATTTGATAGATAATTAAATAAAACGAATTATAAAACCGAGTTTGCCCAATTCAAAGTTCATATGGTCGAGTTATGAGGTCCGAAAAATTTAGGTAACATCTTCGTAGCCTCAAAATTTTTTGGCATTTTGACTTAAATTATATTTTCTAATAATTTTTAGAAACACGTTAAAGAATAAATTAAGTTAAACGGAGTTACTGTTAATTAATTAGAAATACGGGAAGTTTGTACATATTGTATATATATACAACGGGGCCAAACACCAAAACTCGCTCGTTTTATTCTACTATTTTTTTGATATTTTTAATAAATAGTATTAAGTATAAAATAAAGTTTAAAAGTGAGTTTGGTCAATTTGAAGTTCTCTATAAATAGTTATGAACCTTGAAAGTCGGCTTTTATGGCTTTTCGGTTCATCGTAATATTTTATTTTTATATTAAATCATTTTTATAATATTTTTATAAAATAATATATATTTTATGAATAATTTTTGTAAAGGTAGTGTTTTGATGTGAAATTATCCAAGTGATAAATAAAATAAGTGAAATATTTACAAGGTGGAAAATATGTATTTAATGCATTTTTGGTCTTGATTTTTTATCATTTTTATAAGTTAGGATCCTTATCTCCCCTTACTTATTTATTTTATCAACCAAGTAAATAATGACATGGTCTCGGGATTTTCTTTTTCTTTTATTATTTTATTTTGGATAAAATAAGTGTTAAATATATAATATTAACAATTATGGTTAGAATGTTAATTAATGGGAATTAGTGATTATTTACATGTATTTTACCAAGGATTTTAGCTTAAATGAAAGAATAAAGGCGATGAATCATAGATTCATCAATGGCCTCACTAGTATAAATAAGAGCCATAATGTCGCTTCACCATTTGATTATATGGGTTCATTCGAGGACACCAATAAGAGCTTGCAATCGCTCAAAATAAAAAAAATGAGAAAAATTAAAAGAAAAACAAAATGATTCCGGGATTTACATAGTTGGGTCATTTTGTTTGGAGACGGCACATCTGCTAGATCCTTTGACCACACACACACTCACACTAGTTCCCACCTTTGACCCCAAGGATGACGCTGTATAGACTACTCTTGGTCATCCTTGTTTAGACGATGATTATGATCGCCTCCCTTGTACGGGGGAGATCCAAAATCTTAAAAAATGTTGATTGACCCTGAAGTGGTGGCAGCTACTCATAAGATTATCAAGGCCCCACTTCGGCAGTCCATAACTCAATTATCTGCTCTAAAAAGAGAAAGAGAAAGAGCAGAACTGAGTGACACATTTTGGCCATGGCCACTGCCTACACCATCACTCATCTTCCACACATTAGGAAAGGGAAGACTGTCACACCTCTTGTGAGTTGCACCATCTCTGACTATTCTGTGATCATACTCTCCTTGAGGTGGTGCTTCAATTAATATAATACCCTTCTCAGTGTTATAATATCTTCACTTAGGGCCTCTCAAGAAAACCAGTGTGATTTGTCAATTTGCGGATGGATCAATAAAGAGGCCGAGGGCTATTTTAGTGAACGTTATTATTCAGATTCAGAGCATGAGCTTCACTTCTAACTTTATTATATTGCCCATGGAGACCTCCACCCCTGTGGAGCATCCTCCAATCATCATGGTATGACATTTCCTCGCCTCTACGAGAGACATTATAAATTATGCATCTGGAGAGATTCACTTCCATTATGATGTCAGGAGCGATATATTGATCACTGCACCTACCAATGACCAGAGACCCGCATCCCATGAGAGTGTACCTGTGTTAGTTGACCCCGAGAACTATGACCTTGATGATATCAAAGGGTTTTGTTATATGCTGGATGATATTGAGATCCGAGAATTCCTCTACATGGAGCAAGACTCGAAAATCATAGATCTTGGAGTTCCCACTTCTGATGAGTGGTGATGCATTTACGATATCTGCGATATTTACACTATAGATATCTTAGAGTGGAGGGCAGCCATAATAGAGTCTGCAAAGGCTGAATTTGACCTTATTTCTTTCATCAAGGAATTATGGACTTTCGATTCTGACCTAGCGAAAACATCACAGGCCAAGCACGATCACATTACTTCCACTGATCAGTCCATGCCTTTCCTAGAGGATCTTTATCAGGTCTATCATGATCGGTTTTTGTCTGCTGATGACCCTGATATCGACCTACAACTTGTTAGATCCATTCATAAACGATCACGCAAGAAGGTTCACTTTCTTCCTTCTTGATCTCTGTACATTCACCTATTTGTATATCGACTTTCATTTTTCTTCTTTCCATCTATTGTTTTTTCTCATCCACCTCATAGCATGTTTTTTTCTTTGCTTAGGACGTACTCTATCATAAGTATAGGGGAGGTGGATGAGTTGAGTGCTCTTTTCTTCTTTCATTTTCATTTTTCTTTTTCTTCCAAAAAGTGTCACCCCTGCTTCACTGCTATACTTAGGATGTATTTTGTCCTAAGTATAGGGGTTGTTTACCCTTAGTTGTTCATTATTTGGTCCCCTCCACTATCTCCTCTCCTGTTGATTTTCTTCTTATACTTAGGGATATCTTACCCTAAGTATAGGGGGAGATGGTAAGTTGAGATATGTTCATTCCAACCCTTGACCGTCCATGCATGTAGATACAACCTGTTATACTTAGGATTATTCCATCCTAAGTATAGGGGGGACGGTTGACTTCCAGTTCATTCATTCCTTCATTATGTATTTTGTCATTGTAGTATAGGATCTTCAATACTCAGTACGAGTTATGCCTTCTCTTTTTCTCTATGATCTATTAGGACATAACTCAAGCTAAGTATAGGGGGGTCGTATATACTTCGTATATACTTTAGCCAACTCGTACTTTTGTATTTTTAATAATGTGGTTAATTAATAAAAATTAATACACTCTTACCCAATTCTTTGTATATACTGATTAATGAATCAGGTTAAAAATATTTTTTGCAAAATGTTTGAAAAATAGTTTGAAAAACCTTTTGAAAACTATTTGGAAAATATTTTATTAAATATTTTCAATCTTTGTAAAATGTTTTCATTTGTAAAAATTTCTTTCTTTGTTTGAAATAAAAACCTTTGAAAATCTATTTGCAAATATTTTTGTAAAATGGTTGTAAAAGTTACTTTGATATATATATATATATATATATATATATATATATATATATATATATATTGTTTGAAAAATCTTTGCAAAATGGTTTTCAAATTGTGTAAAATATTTGTAAAAAGTATTTGTCAAATTAGTTGAAAAATAAAGTATTCAATTTTTTTTAAAAATCTATTCAAAATATTTTTTGAGAATTAGGTACACAATAAAATTTGCATAAACATGTAAATTCTTAGAAACCCAACTCTTGTAAATATAAGATGTATCCCCATGTAAATATATGTACCTAGTCTTTGCCAAAAACTTTTATTTTGAAAAATCCTTAAAAATTGCAAAAATATAAAATTACAAAAACATTTGCAAAAACCTTTAAAAAATGCATGAAAATTTGATTTTTTTTCAAAAATCCTTAAAAAGTACAAAATTGACAGAAAAATAGTTTTTGCATTGTACATAGCATGTGCATTTGTAAGATTGAATTTCATAATTGAACTAGTCTAAATAAAATCCGAAGATTGGAGCTTGGTTGGACATTAAATATACTTAATCACAAGAGTCTTATAGAAACAGGAATTGAGGTACTTCAGATCTAGTTAAATTAATTCTTTGAGATCATCAGACTTGAGTTAGTGTTGTCTTGACTGCCTAAGTAGGGTATCTCAAAGCGCACACACGACTCTTATTGATAATCACCTAGCTTGTACACCTTCACCATACACTTTGCTCTCCTTAGTTGATGTGGTAGAGGGTTGGATTTACCAGAATGAGACACAAGCTAATGGAAACATCAGAAGTCACACTTTTGTGGCCATTGTACCCCAACCCGATCCAATGGAGACGAAGTCCAAAGATAGAAGTCATGGGTTCTAATAAAGCTTCAAAAGAGGGATAGTCTACTAGCTCAAGAGGAAAAAGTCCTTATGTAAATGGCGTTGTATATAATATTCAAAAAAATGAAAATAAAAACAAAAAAAACTCCAAAAAAGTGGACAGGCCTGATTGAAAAAAAATGCTTGCTAGTGTTTACATAATTGTATAGTCAATAAGCAAGCTTGAGCTTCAAAGTCATGTTTGTGAGCCTGCAGCCAGATGAATTGGCTACCGTACATTCTTCTCTCCACCTCCTCTTCTTGAGTTGGTTGTCACTTGAACTTAGAAGGGAATACCCCTCTTCTCGAGGAAAGAGTT
Source organism: Ottelia alismoides (assembly GCA_037367405.1). Taxonomy (NCBI): domain Eukaryota; kingdom Viridiplantae; phylum Streptophyta; class Magnoliopsida; order Alismatales; family Hydrocharitaceae; genus Ottelia; species Ottelia alismoides. The sequence goes on from JAZKJV010002922.1 coordinate 678,719, forward strand.
GTTGGATTGCGGAATTAGGGTCACCATGTTGGAGAAGACTGACTTTTACTGCTTCAGCCGAGGAGAGCTACATATCTCACACACTATCTAAGATAGATTCATAGTCATATGGATTTGCATATGAGTTGATCTATTCCGACCTAGCTATTGAGGAGACTTGAGAAAAGATTTATAATTCTCGAAGGTTGTTGTGTTTCAAATCCGTTTTCCAATGAGGTTCCGACTGCACCTAAAATCCAAATGTCCGACTTAAGCTCCAAACATTGATTTTATGAAGAAAGTTTAAGAATTAAAATAAATCCACTTTCTTTCTTCTTCTTTTCTTTATTTTTAGTTTCTGCACTTATTTCATAAGTGTTTGCTAGGGACTACAAAGGCAAGTTTAGGGGTTGATGAATCTCCATTTAATCAACTTTATTCTACCATTTTGGTCTTAAAAACCATAACTAATGCATGTAAATATCATTATTTTGTACAAATTAGCATTCATTATTTATTCTATTTATTGTATATAAAATATAGTTTTTAGTGACAAATAATATAATAAAGAAAAGAAAAGAAAAAGAATAAAATGTTAAAGGTATTTTATGACCCTAAACCCCGAGACCAATACAAGAATTGATTGAGTCGACAAGAAATGAAGTAGGGGGATATAACGGCCAAAAATCCATTAAAACCTTAATTTATACACTTTTGGGACCTATTTTATTTTCTATTACTTATACTTCAAATAAAGAAACTTTGTACATGAATGTTGTAGATAATAATATATAGAAAAATATAAAATTGATTTTATATAAAAATAATGTATAGTGTACTTTCTATACTCAGAATAAAAATCCAAAACCCAAACCTTTCCAGACCCATATTTTCTCCATATGAACTAAAAATGTACCAAAATCATCTTGAATTGTATATCACTTTTAATAAGCTTTTTAATGAAGAAGGATTCATTTAATTTGGAATTAAGATGCAAAAGTTAGGTTTTAGACCCTTACTATATAGTATACCTCAATCAAAATATTCATTTTATTTATTCTTTATTATTTTTATAATTGTATATTTTTATGTTTTAGTGAATATTATTTACAATATATTTACATAGTTGGAATAGAATAAAACCATAAATAAAATACTAAAATAAAGTAATATACAAAAATACATAGATAAAATACTTATACTTATATCTTTATATTTAATACCCCTATTTATTTAAGTTTACATAATATATCACAAAAATATAATAAAAATATATTTATGTGTATAAAAATAAGTTATAATATATAAATTAAGTAAATGAAATAATAAAATCTAAAATATAAAATAAAAATAAAATACTCAAAACATAGGTAAATATACCTATAAATAAACCCTAAAAATTAAGTTGTTATAAATAAGCCCATAAAAATAAATAAAATTCATAATAAAATGCTACATAAGATAATAAACATTTCCTATTTCATAACTCATAATTAACTAAATAATTTACTTTTTTATATCTTTTACAGATAATTTCGAGCTACCACTGCTTGGTTGTTCCACGTGGACCAAATAGGGGGAGTTAAGAGTTGACGCCGACAAACTCTTCTCCCAATCGCCCAGACTGTCAGACCTAGTGTTTGACCCATCTTCATTGATTTTTCCCGAAGGATTCCTTCATCCTTTTTGGTTGCTTTCTTCTTTGACTTTTTGCCTTGATCAGCCACCTATCGTGCTAGATCATTGCATTGAGCTCTCCCTCATTGCATCAAATGTTGCCCCTCGATCATTGCACCCTGTTCGCCATCTGTACAAAATCGAGCCCTCCACCTTCATTCGATTTTGAATCCTGTTAGCTCCATTTCTTCTCCTCGTTTTACATACCATGTCTTGAGCTCTGTTACAGAGAGCTCACCTAGCTCTTGGTTGATCAAGGAAGAGGTGTGAGGGCATATTCCGCCATCCCCTGCGGTGCTCCACCGTCGTGGCGTCCATCTTGCAGCCCGCATCTGTTCGAGGTATGTTTCCCTTATTTTTAGGTATATTTTACTTTTTGTTTTCATTTCCTGCAAGCATATTTAGGTTCCATTAAATATTTTAGCATAAAATTGCAAATTCATAGTTTGTCGGAGCTCCACTCCTATGAACCCTCTACTATGATTCGTTTGTTTTCTGACTTGCCCAACGCCCCCAACACCTTTACTGACGCTTAACCTATGCACCGCTACACTCCATTCAACCCGAACCTTCTTGGATCAGGATCTCGACGCTCCACCTTCTCCCTTTGTTGGAGCAGCCATCGCCCACTCCCATTTCGCCCACTAATGGGTCGAGGTTGTTTGCCCTCGACCATATTTTCTTCTTGTGCAGGTCTCGAGCATAAAACCCCGACCGAGGAGCGATCTTAAAGTCGAGGAATGGTTGTAGGTCGCATGACCTTCCTCGACCTCCAAGGACCACTCTAGTGATCTCCGATGTTTTTTGAGCCCTCTAGTAGATAGAGGAAGCCTCCAGGAACATTGGCAGCCTTTCGATTCGCTCCAGGTGGTCGAAGTCGCTCTACATCATCGATTGAAGTTCGCTAACATTCAACTTCTTCCCTGTTCTTCCAGGGAGGTTCCCAACCGTTGGATCGAGCTTCATCTCCAGAAGCTCTAGCAGCCATTTAATCAAGCTTGCATTGACCGTTGATTCCATCTGTGGGATCTAATCTCAATCGCTGATCATCGAACTGGCATCGCGTCACCAGGGCACACCACGTGGCAAGTGGTGCGCCCACGATCATCAGATCTGGCGCCTTAGAGGGTAAATTACATCCCACTCCCCTAATTTTTATAGATTTATTATTTAGTCTTGTAATTTATTTTCGTAGTTTAAACCTTTTGGTAAATTTGTATTTGGAGCAATGTATTTTCCTGTATTTGCTTTTGGGTCCTATCCACATAACCTCATGTGCGGTCCCACATGAGGTGGTGATTTTGCAGGGAACCACTCACAAGTTTTTGTATTTCATTTTAGTCCAAGAACTTTAAATATTAGTTATATATTTTGGGGTATTTTGTAGAAAGGGCCTTACACTTAATTTGAATAACATTTATGCCCTTTGTAGTACACGTATTTTTGTCGATGATTTCTAATTATTAAAAGTATCATCTATTCTCCAAAATATAGAAATAATTTCTACAAAATAACATTTTGACCTTAAATCCCTAGGTAAATTCATGTTTATAGAAATAATTTCTACAAAATAACATTCAATAATCCACATAAAATACTATATAAAATACTATACCAATGTATTTAATCTCAAAATAAAAGAATAAATGAAGAAAAGAAAAAAGAATGAAGTGTCAAAAACACTGAGTGATCCTAAACCTCTAGACCCACTCATTATGATGACTTGGTCGATAAGGAATAAAGTAGGGGGAGATAGGACAACCAATTGTACAAAACATATAATACAGAAACCCTGATTTTATAACCTAATAATTACATTTTGGGACCTATTTTATTCTCTTATTTTTAAGCCTCAAATCAATAAACTTTTAACATGAACATTGTACATAGAAATACAAAGAAAAATATAAAAATTGGTTCATTCAAAAATAATGCAGAGTGTATCCAGGGACACAGAATAAAAGGCCACAAAGAAAACTTTGCAGACATGTATCTTCTCCATAAAAACTCAAAATTCACCAAACTCATCTTTATTGTTCATAAAATTAAATTACCTATAATGAAGGTGGTTTCATTCAATTTGGAGTTAACAAGCAAAAGTTGGCTTTTGGACCCTCATCGTGCAATATAGTTGCATATAATATTCAATATATTTATTATTTATATTATTATGTTTTTTATATTTTTATATATTTGTAAATATTATATAACTTACATGTAAATAATAAAATTCGAATAGAAACATGAAAAATACATTAAAATAATAAAGAAATAAAATATATAGGTAAAACATACCTCTAATATACATAGATAATATATGTACATAAATATTTAAGTCCATTAATAGCTTTAGCAAAATAAAATAAAAATGTGTACATATGCATTTAAATAATTTATAAATATGTAAATTATGTGTATAAAATAATAAAATATAAAATAAAATGCATAAAATGCAGGCCTATATACCTATATAAAACATGTAAATATTAGCATGCTATAAATGATATTGTAAAAATAAATAATAATAGCCATAAAATACTTCATAAATAATAAATTTTTTTTATGTTTTAACCTAAAATTAATAAAATCATTTAATATGCAATATTGAATTTATAAGGGATTTTGAATCCCAATTTTCTAGTTGGTCCACGCGGACCAACCAGAACCCATGGATCGTTGACCCTCATGTCAACTGTCCTCTCCCCTACTGCATTCATGTCAGAGGTCACGAAAACTCTGACTTTGCCAATTTTCTACGCCTTTCCCTCTCCTCCATTCCCTCGAGACCACCACCATCGTGCAACCCATTCATCCTTCTTCTTCGCCTAAACAAGAATCCCCACCTACCACCATCCTTCTTCCCTCCATTCTCTACACCCTTTTGCCCCACGCCACTTCTATATATAAGGAAGCCTGGATTCCTTATCCATTTTGGTCTTCCGTTCTCACCTCTAACCCCAATGGGAACCCCCTGTTGAGCCTCATCGGTGACAACATCAAGCTACATGCCTTGTCAGTGTGGATAAAGGTGTGGATAGGTACGATCTAATTTTCCTAGAGCTCTACCAGCCGAACTTCCTCCTGCTCTGGGTACTCCCTGTCAAACTATTAGATTTAGATGTTCTTAATGAATTTCGTTCAAGTAGTTCAGATTTAGTTTTAATTTCACTAATTAGTTGTTTGTTTAGTTTAAAATGTAGAATCAAATCTGTTGGAGCCTTAAGCTCCAGCACCAAATTCACTTGTGCCATACTATTTCAAACTTTCATGTTCTCCTTATCTTCTACTCCTTGCATTTCTCCATCGAACCCTTTTCGTTTCCACATCGATCCTACACGGATCGAGTTGGGCTGAGGTCCAGCTCCTCCACCTTCGACAGACCTTTCCATCTCGCTTCCCCCGTGTGCTGTCAGCTTTAAGAGAGGGTTGATGAATCCACGATTCATCATCTTTATTCTTTTATTTTAGCTTCATTTCCTTAGTAAAACATCTGTAAGTACCCACTAATTTCATGAAATTACCATTTTGCATGCGTTTGTTAAATATGCATTTTTAACACTTTTTATACTTAAATAAAAAATAAAGAAGAAAAGAAAAAGGAAAGAAAAATGAAGGATGTATTTATGGAATGAATGCAGACTGACCCGAACCCCTAGAGAATGTCAGGACTTGACCTGATCGACCAGGAATAAAGTAGGGAGAGATATGGTCTTTAATTCAAAAATCCAAAATTTTTTTTAAATATTTTTCCCTATATATTTGTATAAAACTTACACTATTTTATTTTTCTATAAATTAACCTCAGATTGAATATTTTTGTCAACAAAAATTGTAAATAAAAATATGTTGTAAATAATAAAATAATTGCAAAATAAAATAATGTATAATTGACAAATAATCACACTTAGAAAAAATCGTAAAGTGATAATTGAAATACCAATTTCGGCTCTGTACGAACTCAAGATTAATCACACTCACTTCTGTTGTACTCCAAAATAAATTATCTTTCAAATGGTTGTGGTTTTATAATTTTTGGAGTTACAGTTGAAAAGTCGATTTTCTGGGGAGGTTTATGCAGTTTGTATTTTCATTCATATTTATTTTTTATACATAATGTACATAATTTTAAATATTATCTTCATTAGTAAAAATAAAAAAATGTTAATTAAAAAATAAAAAAATAAAAATTATTTCCTTATTTGTACATGTGTATATTGTATTATATGTATATAATATTTGTATACAACTAATTTCCTTGCATATAAATCACCAAAATAGTAAATATCTAACATTAATTTAATTTAATTACTAAATTCGTAATTAGTTATTTAATTATTTAATTTATTCCTTATTTGATTGGAAAACAAACCTTGTATATAAAGATATTATTCAATACCTAATTAATTTTTGTAAATTAATTAATTAATTTAATTAATTAATTCTGAAATTTGTTTTTAATTAATTAATTTACTTATTAATTTATTTATGTTATTAATTCCTCCACTAAACACCTTCATCTTTTGTACATCCTTTCCTTTTGTATTTTTATTCTCTTTTATGGGGCTCCTCCTCCCTCATTTGTCTTGGATCAATCTTTGGTGGAGAGGATCCCGATCTCTGAGAGCGATCTTGTCGAAGAAGGGTGCCTAGCCTCCGAGCCGTCCGGTGACAGCGAGTCGGCCCTTGTCGAGGCCATCATGGCATATCCAATCCTGAGGTGAGATCCAATTTTATTTTCCATCTTTCATTTAGATTAATTCTAGGTGTAGTTTGTAGTGTTAAATCTTAGGTAAATTTCCATCACATCTCGATTCCGCATCTGATCCGATCACCACATTCATCTTCATAATCCCTCCATTTCCATTTCTATCAATCTTCCACCTCTGGTCATGCACAGTGATCGGAGATCCAAGTCCATCTTCCATATTACTAGATCTGCATCCATTGACGTATCCCCATTTGTTAATAAAAAACAAAAAAAGTGCATTTCTTTTTCTAACATTTGTTTTACAAGAGAATAAAAAAACTAAAAAAATAATAAAAAATTTAATTTTGTGTCTCATTACAGTTTTCTATTTTCAAAAAAAATAAAAAAAATTATATCTGCTTCTGTTTACATATAAAGAGAATAAAAAAATAAACAAAAAAAACAAAAAAAGTCTTCAGCAGGTTCGCCATCGACGCCTCCGCAGTGGCTACGAGCGTCGCCTGCTCCTCTTCTGCCAGACCTCCGCTGTATGGTCAAACCACCCCTCCTCCACATCCGAAATTCTCCGCCTCTGCCGTAACCCCTGCCGGTCCCGCCACCAGCGCCACGACCTCTGCCGCGCGGGATACCCCTGAGCTGCCACCACCAATCGTCATGACTGCCCAGCCTCCGTTGTGCTCCACTTTTCCAGGCAGTGCCCCGCCCGCCGACGCGAAGCCTGCCCCGCTCGCCCGACTGCTGATCCCCTCCGGTGCGGCCAACTCTACTGCCAGACTCGCGAGCGGCCCTCTAGCCCAGCGTGGAACCTCGCAGCATGCGCGGCCCTGTCGGCCTTCACTGCGCCGAGCTCACCACGCGACGCCAGCCCCTCCGTAGTGCGCCTCGCCCGACCGCCCTCTGGCTGCTCCTCCGCCCCAGCGAGCAGTGCGCTGCGCCGCAACGACAACCCCTTGGCACCCCCCATTCCTTCTTGAAGAGAAACGAAGGAACACGAAACCCTAGGGTTTTTAAACAAATTTTAGGTTTATTTCAAAGTAACCCCTGCTAGTTTCTATACTTGTGAAAAGGTCCCTACCAAATTCAAGGCACGTGCGTTACACGTGTTTTTTGGGTAAATTTCACTTTTTCACCCGCAAGCTTATTGTTACATTTTTCTGCAAAAAACTTTTTAATAATTGTATTTAGGTCCCTCTACTCCAGACCTTGAACTTCTTGTTATTTTCATCAAAACAAATGTTTTTATTGCTTTAAAAATTTGATAAAAATTTGTGTATGCTCCTACTTGGTCCCTCTTAATTGTATATAAGTTTCATGTCTTTTTATCATTGTTTCAGTTTTTAAAAAATAGGAAATAGTGTCCTTTTGTCTGCCCAAAATTAGAAAAATCATAAAATTCTAAAATTTTGTCTAAAAATTCAAAAAAAAATATTGCACGTGTATTTGACTATCCTTTAATTTATATCTAATTTTCGTGCATTAATCATTTATTAACACCAAAAAAATTATGAAAAATGAAAAATCTAATAAATATTGTAGAAAAATCTAGAAAAAATCAAAAAAATATGATTTCAATCTCTGTGTGTAGATAATTGTTGGTACTTTAGCATAAAAATAAACTGCAGGCGTTTTGGTCATTTAAGTATTTTTAAATTGCAAAATACTCTTCGATGTGCATTGTTTTCCATTATTTCCTCTATTTGATTTTTTTAAAAATCACAAAAACATCAAAAAAATTGGATAATTTGCCAAAAAAAATTAAAACATATAAAACACAAAAACACATTTTCTGTATTTTTCTGAGCATTTTTTAATATTTTGAAAAATACAAAAAGAGTGTGGTGTGTGTGTTTTTATCCCTTTGTGATTCATTACTCATTTTATAGTTAGAAAAAATTGAAAAATAAAAAATCACTAAAAATTTTATCTTCGAAATTTGGCTGCTAAGATTTTAAATCGTGTTCCTTGTGTTCGACCCTGGTTGTTATACCAGGTAAATTGAATAGCAAAAACCGCTTACATTTCATTGCTTGATTTTTCTTTAAAGTGGTTTAAAAAGATGTTTTTCTTGTTGACCGAGAATAACGATCATTGCATATTATTTACATCTCGACCGCATCGATTTCCGGCTCATCAGAATGGCGTTATTCCGGGGAGCATGGCTTAGTTGTCACTTTTCAGTTTTGCTTGTCTCTCTATATTATAATTGTTTTATGATCATCTCTTATTTGCCTTTTGTGCAAGGGACTGCTTGGAGGACGACTTGGAGTCTTTTTGGAGGACCCGTACAAAAGGTGGAGCAGAGATGAGAAGAAGATAGTCATTTTATTTAGAGAACAATTAACTGAGTTGTAACAATTTAGATACTTTGGACTTGCGGACTTGGACATTATTCGGGGTATGTTTCGCCAAGTGCCGGTGCACTTGCGAGACCTCGTCGTAGTTTTTCGCGTTTCCTTGATTTCACCACCATAACTTTCTATTTGATTCTCGCAGTTTTGGCCCCTAGACGTAGGATTTTTTTGTTTTTTTGTTGATTGTGACGTAATTAGCTAAGGTCCAACACCTAATTGCTTGCCTGTACCTATAGATCGTAATTGTACCTTGCTAAAAATAAATTAAAAAAAAGTTAACTTAATCGTTTGAGAGGCCACGCGCCGCTAGAGGTCATATACAACGCTGATAGGATCCGTTATGGCAGACACCGATCGACATCTGAGACCAGACTTAGGCCTCTCTCTTTGATTAGTTAGCTATATGTTCTTCACGATCAACAAAAATTACTCGTCTAAGGTCGATTTCCTCGTGCGTCATATAGTTAGTTACTTTTAGTATTTAATTTATGCGTGGATCATATCGCATGTAGAGTGTTGGAGTAAGGTACACATTTTCTATCTCTACATGCATCATCGTGTTTGACCGCGCATTGGCTTTTTTGACTTCCTCCCCTTGTGTTTTTTTGGACTCAAATTAATCAGAGAGGAAATTAGAAAGCTCGTTAGGCATTATTTTTGAAAAAAAATCCAAAAAAAGAGAAAAACAAAAATAAAAAATAGGACTGCTTATTGAACTTGACTTTTAAAATAAACGTAATTAAGTCATCATTGTTTTGGGAGAGCAACCCCCTCAATGTTTGTGCTTTTAATTGCTCGTGTAAACACTAAGGAGTAGTGCCCAAATCCCATTTAGCCTACTAAGTGTTTGTAAAACTTTTGTCTGATCACTAAAGTCTTAAAATTGTAAAGATAGAGACCGAACTCTCACGGTCAGATTTGTGTTGAGTTGGTGAACTGGGGGTTTGCTTTGTGTTTGGATGTCTTTGATGTGAATTGGTTACGTTAATCCTCTCTAGATCATTAGCAGTCACCTTCTATCTCCTTCACTCTATTTCTATCCCACCCTCCCTCCCTTCATCATCCTTCTTTCCTATCTTCGTGATGGGCCAATCTCCATTCCATTCGGATTTTGCGGCTTCTTCATTTCATATCCATCATTTCCGCCCACTCTCTTGGGAGGTCGAAACTCCAACCAAACTCTCATCCCTTTCTCTTCCTACCCCTCCCCATTTTGCTATACTAGACACCCAAAGAGTTTAGACTGACTAGATACGATACACGGGTGATCACCTTGCTGAGATGAGAGTGCATTCCATGGGAGATCAAATTGTCAGTTACGAGTTTTAGATTATTTCTATCCTGAGATGATGGATGAGCATCCAGACCAAGAAGCACAGTCCACTTCTACATTGAGTCCCTTCATTCTGGATTTAGAGTTCAATAATCTACTGTCGAAGTTTTCAGAGGAAGTGCACGAGGAGCCTTATTTGCATATTGATGAGTTTGAGGAGTTTTGTGGATCATGATCATATTCTGATATCACTTCAGAGGAGATGATGCTGATTACCTTCCCATTTTCACTTTAGGGTAGAGCCAAGAGTTGGCACAGAGGATTGGGAAGGAAGTTCTCTATGTGGGGAGATTTATGATCATTGTTCTTGCAGAGATTTTACCCCCAGCATAGGGCAGGCATGATGCGGTCTTTTATTCAAGATTTTTCAATTAACCCCCAGAAGCCATTGAGAGATTCATGGCTTATATTTGTTGACCTATTGAGGAGATTTCCAGATCATGGAATCTTGGTTACTGACCTTGTGCAGATCGCCATGAGGGGGATGACCGTAGAGCAGATTACACTCGTCGATGCCTCGTGTGTTGGTTCACACTACAGTCTCGACATGGATTCTCTTTGGACCATCTTTGGAGAGCTTTTGACATCTCGTTGACTTCCCAATCTTCACGAGATGATTTTGTCGGGACAATATACGAGAGAGATGTTGTAGTGTTAGTTGAGTGTTTGGCATTTCATGCCAATTCAGACAACACACGCCATTCATAGGACATGGATTCTACCACATTTCAGTCATCCTTTAAATATTTCAGTGTCCAGCTGATTTGTTGTCCATTCCTCAGAAGAACTTCTCAGATTCAGATACACATTTTGATCCATCTTAGCATGAAGAGCTTGATGAGGGACACCATTTTGATTTGCCAGACCTAGATAGTCCTATCTTTGAGTTGTATGTCCTCCCATTTGATGAGGTCAATATATTTTTGGAGGATCTGATATTTGGCAGCATAGATCCCGAGTTCTATTTTGATTCTGATCTCCTCACTGATGATTTTGCATTACTCCCCGAGGGTTATCTGTAGAAGGATGCCACATACCATGTGTACTCGGTTTCACTTTCTGAGAGTGTATCCGATCTGTCAGATCACGAGATCGAGTCTTCTGATACTTCTGATCTTTATTGAGTCCTAGTTTTCTCACCTTGACGACCCTCGCGAGGATGAGCCGATCTTTGATGTATTCGATGATTTTATTGATTTCTCTCTATCACATACATCGGATATCGGCCTTTTATAGAGAGTCTCCTGATCTTGATCTTCCCTATCTGTTCGAGACAGTGATTGTCCTTCTTTCTCCATGTTCGACTTCTTCGGCTCCATCTAGTCACTCCATTCAGACCTTGAGCTGATGATCTCTTTTGTCCTACCGGAGCCCGATTTCATCTTTCGATATCTTTACCCGGTAGCAGACACCTGCTTGATTATTTACCTGGGTGTCTCTTTTGACCATCCTGAGTCCATTATTGTTCTCACACCGAGACGACAACAATAGTACGGTATTCACATTACAGATGACGTCCTGAACCTCGATACTGTGTTATCCTAACCTTTGCGTCCAACTAGGGGTGTAAACTTTAACACTTATTGAGAGGCACCTCAACATTGTTCACGGCTGTATAGATCCATACATTCTTTCAGTCCGACACCCCATCTTCATCTTGTGATTATGCTATACTTAGGGTGCACTTTACCCTATGTATAGGGGGTATCAGACTTTTGATTATTCTTTTGGTTCTTTTTACCTCTGTTTTGCTGCCTATACTTAGGGATATTTCACCCAAAGTGTAAGGGAGGTAATATGTGTACATTCCAACCCTCGGTTTTTCCCTTGTGTACAGTCTTCTATGTCTTCTATACTTAGGATTACTTGATCCTAAGTATAGGGGGATCACCAGCTTCTATTGATTATATTCTCTTATTCGTCGTTGTAGTATAGTATTCTTTTCACTTCGCAATACTTAGCACGAGTTATGTCTTCCTTTGCTGCTCTTTGATCACTATGAGGACATAGTTCGAGCTAAGTATAGGGGGGTGTCGTATATATTGTATATATACTTTAGCCATAACTCGTACTTTCGTATTTTTAATATGGCTAAAATACTGTATCAATACTTGTAAAATTCAGCAAAAACAATAAATAAAAAGATGCTGATATTTCCTCAAAAAAAATCTTTTCGTATATACTGATTAATAAGTCAGGTTAAAATATTTTAAAAAATATTTTGAAAGTTGTTTGAAAACCTATTTGAAAACTCTTTGAAAACTATTTGAAAAATGTTTAAAAAAATATTTTCAACCTTTGTAAAAATCTTTTGATTTGTAAAATTTTTTCTTTGTGTGAAATAAAATCATTCTGTAAAACTATTTGCAAATGTTTTAAAAATGGTTGAAAATTTATTTTGAAAATTTATATAAACTGTATGAAAATTATTTGTAAAATAACTTTCAAATGTTTGTAAATGTTTGTAAAATTGTTTGAAAAATTATTTTGGACTATAGTCTTCAAAATTATTTGTAAAATTATTTTCAAATAAGTTTGAGGAATATATGCATCACACACAAAAAAACCAACAATATGTATATACCTGTATAAATCACTCAAGTTGTAAATATTTTCACATGATTCTTGTAAATAATTGACTTACTCCTATGTAAATATGTGTATCTCATCCCTAATCCTTATTAAAACAATTGTATATACTACTAACTATTTGTTTAAAAAAACTCTTTTTGCATGTGCATCATTTTTTTCAAAAAATTCATAAAAAGTTCAAAATTAGAAAATTGTTTCACAAAAAGATTTTGCTTTTTTTCTTTGCATTGTACATATTTCTTGCATTTGCATGTGCATTTTTCAGGACAGTCTTGACATTTAACCTATGTCTAGAATAAAATTGAACAATGGAGCTTAGTTGGTCCTTAATCCACTTAATTTCAGAGGATCCTTATAAGAACTGGAGTTCAAACTTTTCATGTCCTAGTGACTTAATTCATTGAGTTCATAAGACTATGTTCACATGTCATCTTGTATAGTCTATGTAGAATATTTAACAACAAACACATGATTCTTTCAGACCGTGGCTTACCTTAGACAAGCACTCTACATGTAGCTCTTCATGGAGGAGGTAGTGAGGGAGCGGAATCTTTTAGCTTGGGGTAGCATACGTGGGTAGTACATCTAGGCAGAACCTCTCGTCCTCCTCTAGGGAGGGAAGTGCGTCTCAACCTAGTCTGGCGATGTTGAGGTCTAAAGACGGGATGTTATGGTGTTGCAATAATTCTTCGAAAGAGGGATAGTCTACTAGCTCAAGAGGAAAAACTCCTTATGTACATGCTGCACATTGTATATATTTCAAAAAAAAGAAAAAAATGCAGAATCTCCAAAAGTGGACAGGCATGATCGAAAAGTAAAATGTCTATCGGAGTATATATACAAGTGAAAAAACAGAATAAGAGCTTCAAAGTCAAATGTTTGTAAGCTTGCGGCGGATGACTTGGCTACACTGGTCATGCATCCAAGGATAGGTAGCTACACTAGTTACCGTCCATTCTCTTCTCCATCCCCTCTTCTTGAACTGATTGTACTTGAATTTAGAAGGGAATATCCTCTCTCCTCGAGGAAAGATTTGCTAGACAGGGGGATTAAAGTTACCTTGTTGAGAGAGGTTGTTTCTTTGCTACTTTTGAGATGAGGAGCTATATTTCACTTACACTGTACAAGTAAAGATTCATAGTCGTAATAATTTGTGTATGTAGACTTGTTTTGGCCTGACTGTTGAGGAGACCTGAATAGGAGTCTTGGGGAACTTAGAGGTTGTTAAGTTTTAAATCCATTTCCCATTAAGGTTTCGACACACTAATAATCCAAAGGTCCGACAGAGCTCCATACTACAATTTTATAAAGATAAGTTTAAAAGTCAACATTGTTCTAACTTCTTTCCTTTTTCTTTTCTTTATTTTTGTTTTTATTTATTTTCTAAATAAGTGTTTGCTAAGGGACTATCAAAGGTAAAGTATAGAGGAATGATGAATCCACGATTCATCGTCTTTATTCTTTTAGTTTAGCTTCATTTTCTTAGTAGAACACCTGTAAATACCCATTAATTGCATGAAATTACCATTTTGCATGCATTTGTTAAATATGCATTTTCTAACACTTTTTGTACTCAAATAAAAAATAAAGAAGAAAAGAAAAAGAAAAGAAAAATGAAGGATGTATTTATGGAATAAATGCAGACTAACCCGAACCCCGAGAGAAGGTCAAGACTTAACCTGATCGACCATGAATAAAGTAGGGGGAGAGGGTCTTTAATTCAAAATTTCAAAAATAATTTGTAAATATTTTTCCCTGTATATTTGTAAAAAACTTATACTATTTTTATTTGTCTATAAAAATTGAACTCTGATTAAATATTTTTGAAAACAAAAGATGTAAATAAAAATGTGTTGTAAATAATAAAAGTAATTGTCAAATAAAATAATGTACAAATTACAAATAATCATACTCAGAAAAAGCCGTAAAGTGATAATGGAAATACCAATTTCAGCTCCATACGAACTCAAATTGAATCAAACTCACTTTCATTGTACTCTAAATTAAATTATCTTTCAAATGGCTGTAGTTTCATAATTTTTGGAGTTACGGTTGAAAAGTCGATTTTCTGGGGTGGTTTGTGCAGTTTTACCACATACTTATTGTATATATTCATTCATATTTATTTTTTATACATAATGTACATAATTGTAAATATTATCTTCATTACTAAAAATAAAAAAAATAATAACTAAAAATTTAAAAAATTTAAAAAGTATTTCCTTATTTGTACATGTGTGTATTATATTATGTGTACATCATATTTGTTTACAATTAATTTCCTAACATATAAATTACCAAAAAAGTAAATATCTAACATTAATTATTTAATTTAATTTAGTTACGAAATTTGTATTTAATTATTTAATTTATTCATTATTTGATTTAAAAACATACCTTGTATATAAAGATATTATTCTATACCATTAATAGTCACCATTAAGGTGGCTAATTAATGTTTTTAATTAATTTATTTATTTAATTAATTCTGAAATTTGTTTTTAATCAATTTATTAATTTAATTATTTTATTAATTCTTCCACTCAACACCTACCTCTTTTGTACATCCTTTCCTTTTGTATTTTTTTCTCTTTTTATGGGGCTCCTCCTCCCTCATTTGTCTTGCACCAATCTTTGGTGGAGAGGAGCCCGATCTCCGAGAGCGAACTTGTCGAAGAAGGGTGCCCAGCCTCCAAGCTATCCGGTGACAGCGAGTCGACCCTCGTAAAGGCCATCATGTCGTATCCGATCCCAAGGTGAGATCCAATTTTATTTTCCGTCTTTCATTTAGATTAATTCTAGGTGTAGTTTGTAGTGTTAAATCTTAGGTAAATTTCCTCCACATCTCGATTCCGCATCCGATCCGATCACCACATTCATCTTCGTAATCCGTCCATTTCCATTTCTGTCTCACGCAATCTTCCACCTCCGGTCACGCACAGTGACCGGAGATCCAGGTCCATCTTCCATATTACTGGATCCACACTCGTTCACGTATCCCCATTTGTTAATAAATAAAAAACAAAAAAGTCATTTCTTTTCCTAACATTTGTTTTACATGAGAATAAAAACTTTTAAAAAATAAAAAAAATAATTTTGTGTCTAATTACAGTTTCTGTTTTCAAAAAAATTAAAAAAATTATATCTGCTTCTGTTTACATATAAAAAGAATAAAAAAATTAAATAAAAAATAAAAAAAGTCTTCACCAGGTTTGTCGTCGACGCCCCCGCAGCGGCTGCGAGCGCCGCCTGCTCGACGTTGCCAGACCTCCACTGTGCGGCCAGACCGCCACTCCTCCACAGCCGAAATTCTCCGCCTCCGCCGCAACCCCCGCCGGTCCTGCCACCAGCGACACGTCCTCTGCCACGTGGGATACCCCCGAGCCGCCACCACTGATCGTCATAACTTCCTAGCCTCTGCCGTGCTCCACCCTTCAAGGCAGTGCCCCGCCCGCCGACGTAAAGCCTGCCCCACTCACCCGACCGTCGATCCCCTACGGTGCAACCACCTCTACCGTCAGACTTGTGAGCGGCCCTCTAGCCCAGCACGGATCCTCGCAGCATGCGCGACCACGTCAGCCTCCAACGCGCCGAGATCGTCGTGCGACGCTGGCCCCTCCACAGAGCGCCTCCTTCGACCGCCCATGGGCTGCTCCTCCACCCCAGCGAGCAGCGCGCCGCGTTGCAACGGCAGCCCCTTGGCACCCCCATTCCTGCTTGAAGAGAAACGAAGGAACAAGAAACCCTAGGGTTTTTAAATAAATTTTGGGTAAATTGCAAAGTAACTCCTATAAGTTTCTACAATTACGAAAATGTCCCTGCTAAATTCATGGCACATGCGTCACACGTGTTTTCTGGGTAAATTTCACTTTTTCACCCACAAGCTTATTGTTACATTTTCTGCAATAATTTTAATAATTGCTTTTAGCTCCATGTACTCCAGACCTTGAATTTCATGCTATTTTCATCAAAATAAATGTTTTTATTGCTTTAAAAATTTGACAAAAAATTGTGTATGCTCCTGATTTGTCCCTCTTCGTTGTTTATAAATTTCATGGCTTTTCATCATTGTTTGATTTTAAAAAAAACAATGTCTTTTTGTCTACCCAAAACTAGAAAAATCATAAAAATTCGAAAATTTGTCTAAAAATTTCAAAAAAATAGTGTAGGTGTATTTAACTGTCCTTTAATTTCTATCCAATTTTCACGCATTATCATTTATAAAAACCAATTTTTTTTTGAAAAACTAAAAATAAAAATTGTAGAAAATTCTAGAAAAATCAAAAAATTGTGATTTCAGTCTCTGTGTGTAGATAATTGTTGGTACTTTAGCATAAAAATAAATTCCAGGAGTTTTGGTCATTAAAGTATTTTTAAGTAGCAAAATACTCTTGATTATGCACTATTTTCCGTTATTTCCTCTGGTTGATTTTAAAAAATCATAAAAAACATCAAAAAATTTGGAAAATTTATTAAAAATATTTTAAAACATATAAAAAACAAAAACACATGTTCTGTAATTTTCTAAGCATTTTTTTATATTCTGAGAAATACAAAAAGAGTACGATGTCTGCGTGCGTGTGTTTTTGTCTTTGTGATTTATTCCTCATTTTAAAATTTAAAAAATTGAAAAATAAAAAACCACTAAAAATTTTATCTTCGAAATTTGACTGCTAAGTTTTTAAATCGTGCTCCTTGTGTTCGTCCTTGGTCTCTTTAACAGGTAAAATTAATAGTGAAAATCGTTTACATTTCATTGCTTGATTTTTCTACAAAGCGGTTTAAAAAAATATTTTTCTCGTTGACCAAATCGATTGGTTGAGAACAACAACCATTGCATATTTATTTACATCTTGACTGCATCGATTTTCGGCTCATCAAGGATCGAGCATGACCCTCTCATTGTCATCGTCTTTATTGTGCAGGTCTACGATCAAGGAAACTTCCTAGAGAGGACAACCGATCCTAGAATAGAAGCTCCATGTTGCAGACACTCCAGGGTCCCTTCTACAGACCCTTGATATTTTTGAAGGCACTCTAGACGCAGCAACATCCCAGGAGAGTAGAGGACCCAACGACGATGCATTTGGTAGGAGGAGCAAGGACAACAGGAGAATCGAAGGTCGCCTGAGCTATGTTCTTGGAGTGTTCTTCCAAGAACCTCCAGGACCGTTAGATCAAGAACTATGACCCAAATCTAATCTAGGTCGTCCAATCCAAAGGCGAACCGTCATGTCCTGAAGATGTCCATCATACCACATGATGCAACCTCCACCCTCCTATAGTGCATAGTAAAGGGGTAATATTATTAGTAACCCATCTGCTTTCTGTATTTACAAATAGGTACTACAAATATTTAAGTATATTGAAAAAGTAGTGTAAAAATTGCATGCGGAGCCCTGATGTTATTATATATTACTTTTAGGTCCATAGCAACTTAGTTTATGTGGTTCCCCCACGTGAGTTGGGTAATTTGTAGGAAACCCCTCCCAATTTTATGTACTTATTTTTAGTACATAAAAAGTATATAATAATGTTAAAACTTTAGGTATTTTACATAAAGACCTTTTGCTTTTATTTTTTATTACACAGATGCCCTATTAGTACATTATAAATTCGTTTGCATCTTTTAATTTATATTAAATAGCTCCTATGCTTGAAAAATTGTTGGAAAATTATATTATATGTTTTAAAGATGCTCATTCACACCATGATTTTTATTTGTCATTTTATTGCATTTCCTATTATTAAAATTCCATTAAGAGCTATTTATTTTGTATCCAAATATAACAATATAAAAAATACAAAACCTAATCTAAAAGTTCTAAATGTATATAAATATATATGACTATATAATATAACTCTAGACCAAAAATCACAAAAAATTAAAATAAAAACCTAAAATTGAAAAACCCTCCTAACCTTATAAAAATTTACCGAAATTTTATAAAACCTCCCAAATTTATTTTTCTTCTGTATGTTTTTTATAATATATAGTATATAGAAAAACTAATTTTGAGAAGTTTTCACTTATTTTCTTTTTTTTAAATCTCAAAACAACCTGACCCATTAATTAACTCCTTGTTTTGGAGTATTTAAAAATTTATAATACATAAAAGTAACAAAAATTATCAAATACTTTACAAAATAGAGAAAATATAAAAAAGACAAAACATTTTATTTTGTAATTTTTTAATATTTTTATTTACATTTATAAATAGAAAAATCCTAGATAGACTATATGTACATATATAGATATATACTTACATACTTATTATTAATATTATAAATACCTTCAATATATTTTAATACCTTAAAAATAAAAAGGACTATGCTTATTTGTATTTTCTTAATTTTTATATATTTATTATATATTATATATGGTATTGATATAATACATAGCATTATAGATATATATATAGTTATGACATATTAAAAACAAAGAAAAATTAAAAATCGGAAAAATATAAACAGAAAATAAAACTATAAATTTTAAAATATTAAAATTTCATGAAAATTAAATAAAAATAAAAATAACCCATAAAATTGAAAAGGCAGGAAATATCACAAAAAAAAATGTTGTTTATTTTTACAGACAATAATTTTTGCCTATCCACATATTTGCTCTTTGTGGTTCGACACTCTAAACTTATTCATTATACACATATTTTATAGAGTTAAAATAAAAATAATGTTTAACTCACACATTTACATATATTTATCTTAAATTGTGGGTTGATTGTTGATTTACTTGATTGGTGATGTTCCGAGTACTACGAGAGCGACCAACAAAACGATTGCTGGACCCAACTTGTCAGGCATTGCATGCCTTCCAAGACCAAGTGTTAGGAACCCCTCACAAATCTCTCTATCAATTGGCATAGTTATCGGGGAGCAATGTATGATATGTTTTTAGTGCACTTGCATATTTTTTTCTATTTTTCTCTTTTTATCTATAATTGTTTATCTACTTTCGACTCCTTTCTTTGTTGAATTTCTTGTGAAGGATTGTGTTGCGAAGGTGACTTCTTAAGAAGCTGGTGCACCCGAGCTACGAGGACATTGTTCTTTTCTCTATAGGTCAATTGGGAGAACACGAGAAAGAGAGTGAAGAGTAGAGTTTTTTAGCATAGAGCTTTCTTTTTAGTGAGAGAGATACACTTTTTATTTTGCATAAATAATTATAATAATGCAGGTACTTGGACATTTTTGGGCACTTCACACTCTGAGGTCCATTGCCCGGGTGATTGTTCACTTGGGGACCTCACCGGATTTTTTTATGTTTTTCTTACCTTCTACAATTTTTTCCTCCATATTTTCCATTTATTTTTATTTGTTTTCCATGTTTTGAGATTTTCCCCTTTATTTTCTTTGTTTTTTGTGATTGAGCTCTTAGATTGTTAAGACTTGCTGGTTCGAGTAAATTAGGTCCAAACATTTAATATCTGCATGCTCCTATAGATCGACGTTTGGACTTACTCAAATCAATATGGTTCTTCATGATTAATAGCAATTTCTTCTTAGGGTGATTTCTCTTGCTTGAATTTGCATGTAGAATAATGTGAAATTCTTGTCTTGCATCAAACATGGAGAAAAGTAGGAGGCAATGTAAGTCCTCCTACTTCACATGCATAATTAGCTACTAAGGTGAGATTTCCATATTAGTATCAACTTGCACAACTTTGTCGTCTTCTCTCCTAGTTTCGTATCACATAGGAATTTAAAGAAAATACAAAAAAAATCATTAGGAGATTATTTTGAAAAATAGTAGAAAAAAAGAGAAAATCCAAAAAACTAAAATAAGGGGACTGTTTAATAAATTTTGACCTAATTAAAATTTGTAACGAACCATCATTATTTGGGGTTCATAAAGACCACATTGTTTTCATGTACTATCCAGACTGAGTGAAGCACATTCAATAAGGATTAGAGTCCAAAACTCTGCATAAATACTACCCTGTTATTATTGGATTCATAAAGTATTGGTGCTTCTATCGTACGTAGGCTAGTAGGTCCTTGTTGATGACGGTGTTCTTGCCTTCTTAAAACATCCGACAAAGTTTTAAGTATTGAGCTTAGGCCACACCCTTACAAGTGTGTCTGTCTCATCGCCTTGTGTTTGAGTACCTCACTTGTGGGGGAAGTATTATTTTTGCATGTTGGCTTCCTCCTCTATTCTTTTGTTGAGTAGAGGATCCAGACCCAATATCAGAGATTCTCTTGAAAAAGTGCAAGCTACATGTTACAAAGGAAGTGGAAAGTTTGAGATACTTTTCTGGCAGTACTCACTTTCCTATAGGGTTGGCCTCTAAGGACTTGTTCAAAGATTGCCTGAAAATCACAAAAAAATTGAAAAGAAAAATATAGCCAAACTCTCATGGCTTCACATTGTGTCTGGTTGGTGAATCCATACTTTTATTGTGTTTGTTTGAATTACATTTAGCTCAAATATTATGTCATGCGTACTTGCACCATTTTTCCATTTCACCTGTTTTTATTTCTCCTTGCCCCGCTCATTATGAGGCTCTATTTTCCTCTTCATCTATTGTTCATCATTGTATTCCATTCTTTATATACTCCACTTCTATCAAAGATGTCGTCTCATGGATGGTTTAGTCGAAACCCCACCGACACCTACATTGATTCATGAGCTTAATATCTTCAATAATTTGAGGTGATTCCCAAGAATTCGATTCGGATCTTGCGAACCAATCTCCAAAGTCCTCGACTTCTTCCTTTATTTCAATAAACCAGGATCACTCTTGTCATGTCATTCGCCCCTTGTAGATGGAGATTGATTTCAGTCAATATCAAATGCTCCATTCATACACATCTACAACTAACTCTAATTCCAAATCATAATTTCCACATGAGCCAATGATCTTCAGTCTAAAGGGGATGCATTTTTCTGTTAAAACAAACATTGGACCATGTGTAGATCAACTCCTCTAAGTATGAATCATGTATGGATCCTCAAGGAAAGGGGAAGGGACCGAACCATCCAGATCAGAGACAACCAGATCTGAACATTGTGAATGCAGAATTGCTTGCATCCATCAAGTTCATCTAGCAGTAGTTAATAGATTAGGCTCTTGCCCAGGTTGCCTTCCTAGAGATGTTGAATGATCTAAGGAGGGAGAGAGAGAACAAAGGAGGAGGAAGAGGAGGTGATGATGAATAAGAAGATAGACCATGTGGAGGGCCCACTGATGAGCTCATAAGAGAGGGTCCCAAGCCCACTCTCAAAGAAACCTACAATCCTAGCGTTGGCCAGATGACATGGTGGATACATATACATGTAGTCCATGGACATTTCGAATTGAAACCGCAGTTTCTGGCTCTTCTTCCCTCCTTCCTTGAGAACACCAACAAAGATCCCTACATCCATCTTCAACAATTCTCTCACATCTGTCGTACCACTCACCACCCTAACATCCTATTAGGTGTAGTCAAGATGATTGCATTCCCCTTAAGCCTACAAGACAATGCTATTTATTGGATCAACCATCTAGGGAAGGTCATGGCGACCTGGAAGGAACTGAAGTCTGCTTTACTCCAAAAATATTATCCACTTCTTCATCTTAACCAGATGCGAGCATGGATCATTAACTTCCCCCAGGGACCGCACAAGCCAATTCTTGAAGAATGGGAGACATTTAGATACTTACAAGAGAAGTGCCCCCACCATGAAATCCCTAGGACCAATCTGATCCAACACTTCTTAGGGGGACTCACTGTAGAGGGTCAGAGGCTGGTAGAAGCCGCATGTGGTGGCTCTCACTTCAACAAGGATGAGGACGTCATTTGGCATATTTTTGAAGAGATGGCAGAAGGAGAGATCGCACTATCCTCATCCTATGCATATAAAAGGTAGTCGTAGATCCACCACAAGCCAATGAACATGGCAACACCAAGTGAAGTGGATAGGGATGAGAGCTCCAACCTTAGCATCATAGGGAGCCACCTATATAAGGTTGATGTTATTGAGAATTGATCACATAATCTGAAGAAATTATATGTGATAGAACAAAGGACCCAGCACCTGTATAAGCTGGATCAAATTTCGAAGCAGCTGGAGCTGCTTGTGAGCACCATAAATGTCGTACAATCATCGAGCCTAGCCGCCACAACTCCTTCTCAACAAAAGGAGCTACCATCACTGCATCAGCCTCAGTCGAGTTCAGGTCAGCCTCAGGTCCAACACGTAAACTATGTGCATGCACTAGACTAGTCACCACCGCCACAGTCTCAATAGATTCTCCTGTACCAACCAGAGCCCTAACCCCCCGTCATATGCATATTAATTTTTCCATCACCGCTCCAAATACAAGAGGTGAACAACATCTGAATAACTACATCCAATTATCCCATCCAGGCAGACAACAATAGGGCCAATCTTCGACAATTTGGCTGCATCACCAGCCCTCCAGTCGGAAGTTTATTCAGGGATCACACGAGCCTTCACCATACCAGAACAACTGGAGGAAGAATCAGCAATACTAGCAGCTCGTGTACCACTAATACCAGTTGTACCAAAATTACGTGGCTACTTCTCTTAATTATTATACTCCTCCTCCGAAATTTCATAAACAACAACTCCCTCTTCACCACAACTTTTAGTTGTCCCAGCCTCTACAGTATCAATCCCAGTGTGGTCAGCATGCTAAAATATCTGAGGCCGCTCCTGTGAACCCAGCACTTGACTTCTTGGTCCAACTCATCAAAGTCGTAGTAGAAATCTCCGTGAAGCTCGACGTTCTCGCTGCCACCAAAACTCCCATTCTAACGTAGGTTGATGAACCCCAATAATTTCAAGCATAAAGAGGAGGTAGTTTGTGATGTCTCCACCGATCCAACCGAGTCAGATATTTCTATTATATATTGAATAATGTTGTGACTCTTAGGAGCGATGGCTTATTGCAACCATCAACCACCACCAAGGGGAAATTTAAAGCGTCTTTTGGATAATCATCTTCTACATCAGCTGATCTAGCAACAGAGTCGTGTGAGGAAGAAGATGATGGAGGAGAAACACCAGCCACATGCCACGATCACCATCAAGATAAAATTTACAAAAAAATCAATAAAATGAAAAATTCCAAAAAGAAATGAAGAGTCAAAGCCCGGTAGGACCAACCCAGGAGGAGCCATCACTAGCAGCACTTCCCGAGCCATCTGATAAAGCTGAAGCTTATGTTGATATGTTTTTGCATGTTTTGCATTGTGGCCCCTCTTTTGGACATTCATATGTAAATAATTCTTTAAATAAGAACCATGCATTTTGTTATATGATTATCATGTTTCTAGATGCAATGAAAATTACCAAATATTAGCAATTTGAAAAATGCATTATCCGACCTTGGTGTGGTTGAAAACATTAAAAATCCTATTTTGAAAATACCACTAATGAAGGCCATGGAATACATGTCGGCAGTGAGGAAAGGATTGAAACTAACATGTATCTCAAAGTGTTAGAGCTACAAGAACAGATGCAACAGAGGAGAGACGCACATATTAATCATGGCCTTGGTAAATGCTATTAGTAATCTCCCTTAGAAAAAGAAGACAAGGGATCACCCAACATCAGATGCCAGAGTTTTGACCAAGTTTTTGAGTGTACACTACTTGATAGCAGATCTAAATGAAAACCTCATGCCCTTCTCATTACTTCAATACTTTAGGATTAGATCGATTAAGCCTATAAGAATGATACTACAATTTGCAGATCGATTCGTTAAGCGGCCTAGAGGTCTATTGGAGGACGTTATCATGGCTGTGCTAATCATGTAATTCTCAATGGATTTTATCATCCTAGATATGGACTCTCCTACACCGTCTCTCCAGATTCCCATTATTCTTGGTCGACCATTACTTCACACAGCTGAGGCAGTTGTTGACTACGGGTCTGGGAAGATCACCTTCCGCTCCAGCATTGATGACGTCACCATGAATATGGTTAGTGAGCTGAAAGCTGCATCTGATGGAGGGAGTCCAGAATCATAAATTAAAGACTATGATGTTATGGATATAAAAGATCCATCAATTTCTCTGAATGACAATTTCACACATGAAATCCTCTCGTTGGAGGAGGACCTTGATAACACTATCAGTTCATGCTTCCTTACCGACCGGAGTCAGGATCTGAGTCATTAATCAACATGTTTGAAGAAGATTCATGCCAATTCTAACATGAAGAATTCATTGTAAATATTTTCGACACATTTATATAAGAGCCAAAAGTGATAGAGGTGAGCAACACCTCATTGAAATTAGTAGAACAACCATCTACCAACACAGTATCCAAAGTAACCGTGGAGCATGCTCAACAATTACCAGAACTCAAACAACTCTTGTTAGGTCTAAAGTACGCTTTCCTTGTGGGCGAATAGAATATGTATCCGATCATCATAATCAATAGGCTGACCCCGGATCAAGAATCTTAACTTCTCGAGGTTCTAGAAAAGAACTGCGAGGCACTTGGTTGAAAAGTATCCGATCTTCGAGGGATAAATCTGGCTCTATGATCACACCACATGTATCTCGAAGATGATTGCAAGCCATCCTAAAAATTCCAAAGAAGATTGAATTCGAACCTCTGAGACATAGTTATGAATAAAATAATAAAGTAGTGTGAAGCATGCTTCATTTATCCATTCTCTGACTCCGAATGGGTGAGCCACCTACATTTGTTCCAAAGAAATCAGGGCTCACTATCGTGAAAAATGACCAAACAGAGTTGATATCTACCAAGTACCGACATCCTGGCATATGTGTGTTGACTACCACATCCTTAACTCGGCGACAAAGAAGGACCGTTTCCCTCTACCATTCATTGATCAAGTTCTTGAGCGACTTGATCGAAAAGAATACTTCTACTTTTTAGATGGGTACTCTGAGTACGACCTAGTGTTAATCACTATTGAAGACCTAGAGAAGACCACTTTCACCTGCCCGTTCAACACATATGCATTTCGAAGAATGCCATTTGGCCTCTCTAATGCTCCAGCTACCTTCCAAAGGTGCATGCTAGCCATCTTTTTCGATATGGTTAGCTATTTTCTCGATGTTTTCATGGATGATTTCTTTGTCTATGATGATAGTTTTGATTCATGCCTCATGCACCTAGACAGAGTACGACAGAAATGTCCTGAAGCCAATCTTGTACTATCATGAAAAAAGAGTCACTTCATGATTACTAAAGGTATCGTGTTGGGCCATGTCATCTCCCAGAGTGGCATGGAGGTCGATCCAATGAAGGAGGATGTAATTGCTAAACTCAATCCACCTCAAAATGTGAGGTCATTTCTTGGGCATGTCATCTTCTATCACTGATTCATCAAGGACTTCAGAAAGCTTGTACGACATCTAACCGAGTTTCTTTTCAAGGAGATTGAGTTCATTATAGGTCAGTAGGTTCTCTAATCATTTTATCAATTGAAAGAATTGGTCACTCAAGATCCCGTCTTACAACTACCTGATTGGTCTCTCCCTTTTGAGATCATGACAGATGCGTTAGATTTGTAGTTGGGGTTGTTCTAGGATAATGAAGAGATAATATGCCCTATGCCAATCACTACACTAGGCTCTTTATGAAGCACATAGAAATTATACAGTCACAGAGAAGAAGTTGATGGTGGTAGTCTTCACTTTAGGGATGTTCAGATACTACCTTATTGTATCTAAAGTCATTATTTTCAATACCACTCTGCTATCTGATCCATACAGCATAAGAAGGATGCCAAATCATGTCTACACATATGGATCCTTCTCCTTCAGGAATTTGATTTTAAGCCTGGAGTTCAAAATGTCGTAGTAAATCACCTCTACATAATTGCAAGCCAAGATAGTTTATTGAGCCCTACACCGATCATAAAAACCTTTCTTGATGAATCCATCCTCAGTATTGGATCTCTCCATTGGTACGCCGATATGGTAAACTGCCTCATCTCTAGGGTAGTTCCACAAGATTGGATGAAAATCAAGAATGACAAGTTCTTGTACGGTATTCATTTCTACCAATGGGAAGACCCATACTTACTTAGGGAAGGATCAGATTGCATTTGGCATTGATGTATTCCTTAGGAGGAGTACACAAGTGTCCTTGATCACTATCATTAGCTCGAATATGGTGGACACAATTATGGAAGCAAAATGACATCAAAGATATTACAGTGTGGCCTCTAGTGGCCCACACTAGGGAATGAATATGTGAAATCTTGTACTGATTTCCAGAAAATTGGAAACACCAGGTGTTAAAGACATCACGCCCCCCAATTTTTCCAAATATCTGATGTGTTCGATGCACGGTGCATTGATTTATGGGTATGTTTCCTAACAATCAAGGCTACAAGTACATCATGCTTGTTGTAGATTATTTAGGTCAATGTATTGAATTTATCCCTTCTCATGAAGGTTATGGAGAAAACCTTAAGTGCATCACAGAAGCGTGAAGATCACATCATATGCGATTGGGAGCGACTAGTCGCACTAGTTGCTCGGGGTAGCAGAATTTAAAATTTTAAAGAGATGAGACAACTTGATATGAGAACACTTCTAAAACCATTTCATCTAAACCATATGGAAGATATAGGAATACCTCTTGAAGCGTGGTTGCGATCGAAGCCTATAAAGGAAGATACCACCTATCTCAAGTCTGACCCGACGGAGGAGATGCTTGCAAGCACATTGATGAGATGCATACTTCTCGCAATCCAAGATGTTGATCCCATCAACAGATCTTTAGTCACATGAAATCCTAGGTCTTCTTCGTGTACTACAAGCACCAAGGAAGACAAAGATCTACAAGCGGTCAAAGCAACAGCATGACGGCGTGGCGATGACGATAACTTTTTCTCCAACACAATTTATATGGACACTAGTGGGAGGGAAATAAAAGTATGTAGGATGAGAGAGATAGAGAGCATATGAATTATATGTTGTAAAAGAAAGGCTAGGGTTTCCTCTTCTTTTATAATATTTTGGGAGTCCATGGATCTTAATCCGTAGACAACATAAATCTAATGGTTGAGATTGATTTGTGTTTCTTTTAATGGCCATTTTTGTTGTAAAAATACAACAACAACTAATTTAATTTATGTTATATTCAATAAATCATCTATATAAATTAATTCAATCAAATCAATAAACCATGAAGGATTAGGAAGGAGGCAAGTCTCCTTCCAATAATGGGGGGACGACCACCTTGACTCCTAAATCAACAGTGCTCATCCACCCTCCTAATATGGAAGGGAGGATCCTCATTCCTATTATATGATATCTTATCGAATTGTAGTTTCGAAGACAATATAATTGCTTTAACATGATTGAGTATGGTTGCATAAGATGCAACATTCGCATTGGATGTGAACACTATTACTAGGAGTTATGCAAGTACCGTAAAAGGACTTGGCGTAATCTCTCAGGAATAGAGTGACTAGTCAGCTTACCAAGCTATTTTTCTAAATTGCTTGTAATTAGCACACGAGTGTGGGTTTAAAGATTAGCCCATTAATGGTTCTTTGGGCTAGCAGGAGATTGTTGGACAAGTGAGCTCACGGCGACCCACTATACAATAAATGTTATTGCAAATCATTCCTTGATCTGAAATGAAGAATAACTAATTTGCATAATAGGTCCCTTAGTACAATTAGGTTTATGTACCATAGCCATCTTAATGATCTTACAGATGTTGATTCAAATGTTGAATCATAGAGACCGGTTCTTCGATGAAATCTAAAGAGTTAGATTGAGGACTCATCAAGCACGTTAAGTAATTGTTAAGAGAGGATCTCCAACCTGAGAAGATGATAATTCTTCTCTAAAGGAAGATATCTAACTAATCTCTTAATACATGTCTTATACATATGAATAGAGATTCAGAGGTTTTAGATAAGTTAGATCAATGAGTTGACTTAATGAGTTCGAGATAACCAAGACCTATGTCGTATACTATCATGATATAGGCATGCGTCCTATGATCGAAGACATATGTGTTACTATATGTTTGAGTATGTACATTTGGCAAATCGGTAGGTTGATGATCTAATCAAGGTCTACACACCGGCGAGCTAGTGCGCAAGGGCATATGAGTATTGTGATCTCTCAAAGAGATCATACATGTTCATTACTGAACCGGAAGACATGAGCTCACTCATTAGATATTGTGATCAAATTTCGTGCATGGTCATCTTGCATTGGAAGCTTGACTGAATTTGTAGGTTTGATATATGCTTTTAAAAAGTATATAATCAATACCTAGGTATAATATATGATTTTAGAAAGTATATGATCGATACCAAATCACAATGATCAAATGATAATCTTAATGATAAAGACCCTGAAGAAGACAATCTAAATAAGATATAAAATTTTGGGTTTTATTTTAGGTCTTCCAGTATACAGGATGTACATGTAATAGGAATACTTGAGGGTGATGTGATCATAAACGATTGTATAACCATGATGCTTCCATTCTGAGGGAGTGATGAAACAAGTTTGGATTTTAGTGGCTCCTCTCAATAGAGAAGTAATCTAATCTTAGTCCAAATGTAGTACATCAATCTGAATGTGATTCAGATCCAATTACAAGATTAGATCCACGGTCTTGATTTAATCGAGCATCTGTGGGAGGTCCCCAAGATCTGGATTTGAGATATGATCTCAATATCCAAGTCACTATACATGGAACAAACAATCGCCATATCCTTATCTCTAAGTATCCATAGAAAAAGTGCATTATTCTTGAAAGAGTTCAAGAAAAATCATAGATAAAATATACATCCGAGAATTGAGAAATTGATAATTAAATGTGTTTTAATTATCATGAATAATGTGAATATGATTCATGTTATTTTGATGCATGATATTGATGATCCAAGATAGTTAAATATGATCTAATTATCATGGATATGAATAATATGGATAACACTATCCATATTAATCATATATATTATAAATATGATTTATAATATATAAGAGAGAACTATTTGTATATAACATTTACAATTTAAATGTTGATGTGAATTGGATTCACATTAGACAATTAATTGAAAATGTAATTTATATTTTATTTTGAGTTGTGAATATGATTCACAAATTTTCAATGGCATGATTGATATTTCACAAAATAATTTGGAATTATTTTTGTGAAATAATTTACAATAAAAGTTATTGTCCATAATGAAGGATTATATAAGACATTCGCAGTATGTAATTTCTATTATCCTTGTTAGAATACCCTTATTCTCGGAGATCTCTATCTCCTTAGGTTAAGTCCCAATCTTAGGTCTTTATAAGGCATATGTAGTTAAGACCTTTCATATTACTATCTATAAAGTCTTAATCTCTCAAAGATAAGACTTTGAGATCACTATCTCAAAAATCTTGTCCTTTTTTAATATATTGTTGTTACTGCTATCAAGTGTTTTATCTCCATAGTAGGATTAGTAACAGTTCACTACTCCCACTGTATGGTAGATATATGTCTTTCATACACATCTAGCATACACTAGGCTTCACATAACTGATGCGCATGGGCAAGCAGTTTTAACATTCACTTCCTCAACTCTTTGAGATGTTATCCCTTCAAATAGGTAAATATTGTATCTTAAGGGAAGGAAGCCTTCCTTGGGGTTTTCCCAAAAAAGGGAACAAGTCCAAGGTCTACTACTAATGTGACGGTTCCAATGCCCTCTTCTCTTTGTTTCTGAACAACTTTAGAAATAAGATCTAAAAGGTATTCTTGAGATCTATTATCTCTAGGCGTTAAACAATCAGATTATAGAACACCTATTATCATACTTATATCATTCCAAATGATTAGGACTTTATCTACATTTAGCATGATGAACACAATGTCACTCCCACTAACCTTCACATTGTTCATCAAAATTATATCTGAGATCATAACATTTATAATTTCATCAAATCTAGTGTACCAACTACAAGAAGCTTATTTGAGTCTATAGATGGAATTTCGTAAGCTTCCACACCTTGCATTTCTCATCCATGAAGCCATGTGGCTACTTCATATGAATATCCTCGTTGAGGTATTCATTGAGAAATGCAATTTTAACTTCCATCTTATAGATGTCAAATTCAAGTTATGTAGCTATTGTTAGCAATACTCTGATGGGTTCAAGCATGGTAACTGAAGACCAAGTATCATCACAAGTGACATCTTCTCTTCATGTGTAGCTGGTTACGAGCCATGCTTTTAAGGTCTCTACCTTTTCATCAGGTTCTCTCTTTTCTTGAAGATCCATTTACACCTAACAAGTCTTACCCTTATTGGTGGATCCTCGAGGATCCGTATACAACACTTGTATATGAAGTCTACTTTAGACATTAATTACCAACATCCATCTCTCCATGTCATGATCCCCAGAAGCTTCATCATATGAAGTCAAATCATTGTCAGACTTATCTGGCACATGGAATCCATCCTCAGAATCATTTGTAGAGGTATGAGTGTTTCATCTTTAACAGTCCTTTTAATTTTCAGTTTTAGGAGTCTCATTATCTTCTCAAGATTCAATGAGTTCCTTTACTTCATTTTCATCTTAATTCTCAAGAAAATAATCCTCTAAGAATCATATCATTAGAGATGAAATCTTTTTAAGAATCTCAATGTCATATAGTAGGTATCCAATACCATCCTTTATTTTCCTAATGAAGCAACACTACTAATTAATAGATTCTAGCTTACTTGCATTCATGTTACGCTCATGGACCAAGCTACCCTAAATCATAAAGTGTCAAACAATAGATTAGGTTCCAAACCATATCTTTTGAAGGGTTTTTGGACGTAGATTTTCATGGAATCTTATTAACATATATACCTGGAAACTAAGAGGTAATTATGTTAAGATTTATCATTGATTAAATCATGCCACACATGATCCAATTGCATCTCCCTATAACTCTATTGAGTTTAGGTGTATTAGGTGGAGTGAGATAGGAATGATATTCCTTTCTCCATAAGGTATTCCTTGAATTCATCTAATAGGTACTTGTTACCATGGTTAGATAAATTCAATTCATCTTCCTTCAAACATTGGTTATAAACCAAAATTGTGAAATCTTTGAACATTTCAAAGGTTTCTAAGGTGAAGGAAAGAAATCGCATATCACAAATAATAATTAATCAATATCACATATCATTAATGTTTATTGTGATATAGATGATCCACATACATCGATATCTATGAGATATTGAATACCTTGGCGTCTTACACCAATCCTAGAGAAGGGTGTATCAGACATTCTACTTTCGAGTACGATATTCACAAGTATGTAAGATTTGAAATTTTGGACAATCTAAAGTTTCACTTCTTACTAGTCTATTGATCTCATCAATAGACATATGTATAAAGCTTGATACCAGATCATTGTCAAATGATCTTCATCCTCTTATTGATTTTTTAAAGGTTTAAATTCTCAGTATTTAAAAATATTAATGAAGCATTCATTAATTTTCTAAATTAATAAAGTCCTCCAGATGTTGGATAACTATCTGAAATATATCCATCATAACTCTTTATGATAGGTCTATTCTAGAATGCAATTTTATTTCCGACATTTAGAAATAAACAATGAATGTATTCTAATATCTAGGTCATAGAGACATTATCTTATACTAGGGGCTCTCCTACCGAAAATATGTGGTATATCTACCCAATGGAGATTATTACAACAATTGCATCAACATCTATGTGGATGACTATTAATTCTTAAGATCAAATTTTCCAGTCTTCCGAAACATATGCAACTAATTGCAAGTGTTATAAGAAGAATGAGGTACAATTATTGGACTTTGATCTTATCTAATAAGCAAGTCAATTTCAATGATTATATGTAGATGTAAAATATGCCAATGCACTATCAAAGTCCTTCTCTAAGGAACTTAAATAGTCTAGATAGCCATACCATCAATATATCATCTTGTTCAGTATCGGCATCATCTAACTTTTGGATGTCATATGTATGTAAATTAAAGAAGTACATTAAACTCTTTAACTCTCTTTCTTATGGGTGAGACTCATGCTTCAATTGTGCTTCCTTCATCTATAAATAACTATTTCCTAAGACAAAGGATCTCTTTGGCTTAACTCAAAAGATTTCAATATAAGAGTACTTCAACATTTATACATGATTCATTCAAATCATACAATATGAATATTATGAAGCTTCACGGATGACTTGAGAATATAAAATAGAATGATGACACTCATCGTATATATATTCATCTTAACTCTGGTACGGGCATGTACTCAAACATTTTGAGTACATCATCTCTTATCGAGAGACCATTCCCCATAATGCAGTAAACCATGTCATTCATGATTAAATGTTGAGAGCACATATGTATGCCAAAATATATTCTTACGTTTTATAAGGATTTTCGAAAATTATCATCGACATGATACTTCCAAAACACACTCGATGGGAGACCAAGACGATATAGACATACAAACCGAAGGTTGTTGTCCTATTGTCTATTTAATTTCCATTTCTCATTATTATGATGAAACTTGCACATTGCAACAACATACATTATGTATCCAACTGCAAGTACAATATCTTGATCATGGATCCAATCCATAATATTTTGCTGGTTATTATTGAGCATATTTTTGAGTGGGTTTAATGTAGGTTATCTGAAATAACATAATTTGCATAATACATATTTTACTTAGATTGAGGATTTTTATATCAAAGTTTTGTCTTGCCTTGTCAATTCTGAAAGTTCATTCCCTTATTCACTTTCAAAGCAAGAGACATACTTACCATAATGTCTCAAGCAAGATCTGGGATCTCCTTCTTACCTTTGTCACATCCCAATAATATGAGAACTTGTAACTCAGATAAAAAGAAGTGGGAACTCATTCCGCCTTGCATGTCCAACTTTCATTTCCCAATTCGATATTTAACACCTGGATCCACCACCCCTAAGGTGATGTTGACCCGTCGTTAATTGAACCAACCGTCAACAGAATTAGAAATCACTATGTACAATCCAATATCACCCCACTAATATGACATGTCACTATGCATATGTCCTTACTCTTTCGAGAAGCAAAGAGCATGATCCAAGTTCGTTTGTATGCTGGAGCTGCCACTTCGGATAGACATCTCCTACATACAATCCATGGAAACAAAACCCTTCACCTTGACGAGAGATCATGGATGTCACTTATGTGATCCTCCATATCATGTTTAAATTTTAATTAATTATTATGAATCATATTCACATAATTAATTCTTCCAAGGGACATACAACTTTATTCATAATTGAGTGTTTATTTTAATTAGATCTAATTCATTTAATCATATTAAATCAATTATCAATCTAATCAATCACCAACAAATACTCAGGGTTTGCTTGATATTAATATATGTAGTATACACTTAAGTACATATTGTTTTGTATTTTAATAATTAGAGTACAATTGACTTACTCATATTATTCTTTCCTCAAAAACGGATCCGGTCAGTACACTCAAGTTATGCTAGGAGGGAGAATTTCCTTGACATGCAAGGTACTAATTAGTAAACCAAGCCAGCATACCCGGACTAGACACTTTCACCATTCCCATTGAGAACAACACAAAATAATAGTAATGTACTTAAGGCTTTATTGATCAACTTTGATGACCATCATTATACCATATATAGTAATCACTCAGACATTTAGGAATCTGTAAAATAATTTTAAGGTTCCTAAATTTTTAGTCATATCAAGCGAACATGTTCTTGATTTTGCATGCAAAAGTTGTCCTACAACTATTGTAGGATTAACTATGATTTTCATGAAACATACATTCAATGGTCAATGATGATTAATCAATTATATTCATAATTATTAGGCATCAAAATATTCAAGGAAAATTCATAATTTCTATGATTTCTGTTGAATTATAAACACAATAAGAAAAGAGATTTGATGATCTCATCATCATCCGACTCATCTCAACTAAATATGGAATATCTTGGGTAAACAGAGTCATAATTGTGTAAAATTCGAGTGATTTTCTTGTTTGATCCTCTACTTAATTCAATGTTTATTTCATGTTTCATGATGGGGAAACAATCATCAAAATTAAGTTCTTACAGATCTGCTAATACATGCAAAAACAATATCGCGGCGGGAACTCTTCGAATTATATCATGCACTTTTGGTACCAATAAAAGGCTATTATTTTTGGACATATTTAGACTTTCTAAATATATTTTAATAACCAAAAACTTTCCCAAAAATGTACAAAAAGTAGGTTTTATTTCAGCAAAAAAATCAACTCGAAATTTGTATCCAATGCAATAAGTCCCCGCGCATTTGATTCATAAAACCTTGTTAACTTAGGGTTTTTAATCTTATCCAAGACCTAAACCAAGGCTATGATACCACTTTAATATTATGGAGAAAACCTTAAGCGCATCACAAAAGTGTGAAGATCGCATCATACGCGATCGGGAGCGACTAGTCGCACTAGCTGCTCAGGGCAGCGAAATCTAAAATTTTAAAGCGATAAAACCACTCGATCCAAGAACACTTCTTGAATAGTTTCATATAAACCACATATAACATATAGGAATACATATTAAAGCATGATTGTGATCGAAGCCTCTAAATGAAGAGACCATATATCTCGAGTCCGACCTGATAGAGGAGACGCTTGCGAGCACGTTGATAAGACGTGTCCTTCTCGCAATCCAAGATGATGATCCAATAAACGGATCTCCTGATTTTGTCACAAAAAAATTGAGGTCTTCTTCGCGTGCTAGAAGCATCGAGGAAGACGAAGATCCACGAGCGGTTGAAGAGGGAGCACGATAACGTGGCGATGACGATGACTTTGTCTCCAACACAATGTGGACAGCCACTAGTGAGAGAGAAAGAGAGAGGGTGTGTAGGATGATGAGAGAGAGAGAGCATATGAATTCTATGTTGTAAATGAAGAGCTAGGGTTACCTCTTTCTTTATCATATTTTAGGCATCCATGGACAACACCAATCCAATGGTTGAGATTGATTTGTGTTTCTTTTAATGGCCATGATTTTGTTGTAAAAGCACAACAACAAGTAATATAATTGAATTTATATTTAATAAATTATCAATATAAAAAATCATAAAAATCAATAAAACATGAAGGACTAGAAAGGAGGCAAGCTTCCTTCCTATTAAGGGGGGACGACTACCTTGACTTCCTAAATCAAGAGTGGTCGTCTACCCTCCTAATGTGGAAGGACGGGTCCTCATTCCCATTATATGAGATCTAATATATCATATAATCATTCATTACTTATAATAACTTTTATTGTAAATTATTCCGCAAAAATAATTCTAATTTTTTTGTGAAATATCAATCATACCATTGGAAACTTGTGAATCATATTCACAACCCAAAATAAAATGTAAATTATATTTTCAATTAATTATTTAATGTGAATCTAATTCACATCAACATTTAATTTGTAAATGTTATTTACAAATAGTATTCTCTCATATATTATAAATCACATTTATAATATATATTATTAATATGGATAGTGCTATCCACAATATTCGTATCCATGATAATTAAATCATATTTAATTTTTGTGTTTTATGTTTTATTTATTGTTTATGTAAATTTTTATAGTATTTTTAGAGTTATTATAAACTTTATATATATATATATACATTATTGACAAAATAAAACTTAAGGTATCATGTAGAAAAATATTTATTTGTTTAAAAATACTAAACAATAATGAATGTTTTTTATGTATATAAAATGAAAGTACCTTTAAATCAATGTAAGTATAATAATTGTGATTTTTATAAGTTTTTATGTATATTTGATTTTTTAAGATTTTTATTTGTTAATTTTATTGGATTTTTAGATATTATCTAGAATATAATAAAATCTTTGGAATATAATTTTTGTGAAATTGTTTTGAGGTATATATAAACTTTTACCAAAATTAAAGTTAGAAAGTAAATTTTCATATTGTCTTTGGTTTATTAAATATAATAAGTGGGTATAATTTTGAAAACCTTTATTATATAGTGTTGATTATATTATAAGGTATGCTATTACATTTTTATTTAATTTTATATTAAGTAATTGATTTTAGTACGTAATTAATACTATTATTATTTAATATTGAGTATATGGATTATTGTGTTATATAGAGGAAATATAAGTTTTGTTGTAATAAAGTGAAAAAGCGGGGAATGTGGAGCAAGAAGCCCAAGCAACACATGATGATTCATGTGCTCCTCTGTAGTAGAGGACATGTATACCATGTTAGACTTGTAAGCCCTCAACGTCCCATTAATGTAATAAAACTTATTGTTTTATCATGTTCATTTGAGATGAAATGAATGAATGAATAAATGCGAATGCACTTTAGTATTAAGGTCCCTTTGTACAATTAGGGTTATGTACCATGCCCATATTGAATACCACGTAGCTGGGAGGACACAACTGATGAATCCCTGATACTCACTCTTTATTCTTTTATTTTAGCTATTTATGTTAGCAATACATCATGTAAATACCTGTAAATACAATAACATAGCAAATTGCATGCATGTGTTGCTCTTGCATGATTAGCATGTATTTGTGCAAAAAAAAGAATAAAGGAAAAGAAAAAGGAATTAGGTATTTAGAATAAATACAGAGTGACCCAAACCCCAAGAGAAGGTCAAGCCTTGACCTGATCGTCAAATAAAAAAAGTAGAAAGAGAGATAGGGCCTACTTTGTATTTTACATACTACATATGGCTATAGATAATTATTTTTGATAAAATTAGAGTTAATTGTTTATTTTTACCTCCTGGTAGATATATAATAAAAATAATATAAATATCAGAAAAATTAAACAAAAATATTAATAAAATCCTCTTCACTTGTACAAAAAACATGCATATATACAATATCTACTATTTATTATATACCTGTAAATAATCAACAAAAATAAAAAAATATTTTGTACTCCTAAAACTATGTCATAAATAAATAAAATATAAAATGGTGGTATTTGTGTAAAAATAAAAAATAAAAAATAATTGTACATAATACATAGGTATATTATACATGTTATGTATATACACTAATTTATTTTTCAGAAAAATAATTAAAAATTACAGAAAAATTCCTTGAAAATTAACAAATATTTTTCATTTTATTCATTTTTAAATTAAATTCATTTATTATTTTTAATGTATTTATCTTTATTTTTCTCTTTTGTTTTGTCTTGTAGTGTGTTTTGTCCTATTTCAGGCCCCTTCTAATTAGGCCACGTCAGAATGTTGACTCCAGTCAACGACTCCTTCCAGTTCGGGTCGGGTCGTCCATCTCTCACTGGAGCCATTTCTCCATATTTTCACGCCCGGACCCGATCACATATGATCCTAATTCTTCGCCCAAGCGTCCTCCTAGGATCCGTGATCCTCACGGATCCCTAGGAAGGCGCAGATCTTCTTAGGGTTTTACGCTTGCTCTCGCTTCTTCTAGCCCCCTGGGAATCCTGTAAAGTATCCCATTCCGCCTCCGCAGCCGAGTAGCTCGTGCCTCACCCCTTCTTCCACTCCTAGAGAACTCCAGTTGAGTGACAGCTCCGGATCGAATTTTGGTGGCGTAAATCTCGCAGCTCAGCTACGTGACCGGAGTCCTCTGTCGTGTCCAGCCTCCCTACCTGTCGTAGCACGGTCGAGGCCACGACCCCATCTCCCAGCTCCGCCTGATCCTGCTGAGCTCATCAACACCCTCAGGTGACCATCTTATCCTTTCCATTTTCTATTCTCATCGAATCTTCCATTCCGCACCACCGCCGTTCATACGCTCCTACTACCTTGTTGGGACTTCACCATCCATCTTTATCCGTTCAGATCGACCCCTCGTTCCATTTTTCATCTTCTGACGCAACCTATTCCCTTGATTCCTGCTCATCAGAGCAGGATCAAGCCGGATTTCCTCCCTCCACCAACGCTGGAGACCCAAGAGACCATTCCCCTACGCTTTTCTTATCTTTATTTGCAATAAACATTCGCCGGAGCTACGCCTCAGAGCAGTGTACCTGTTGCAGGTGCTGGTATGTGCAGAGACCTCTAGTGGACCCCCCCACTGCTCAGGTGGAGTAGCTCCAGGCGCGCCTCCACCGCGAAGGCCATCCGGTCATTCTCCTTCCGATCAGAGCAGCCCTCCTGGCGCACAGAGCATCACCGAGCATAACATGTCCTTCAGATCCTTTATCAAGCCGACGTATTCCTCTCCTAGCTCGATTGAAGGTCGCCTAGATGTTCTTCCAGCATCCTCCCCTACCGTCGGATGGGGCCCGCTCTGCCAAACATAATCATAGCCTGCCCGACAGTCCCAGCTTTGCGGCTATTGGATCAGGGCCTGACGCATCTGCCCCGCATGTCCGCGACATCCTCTGCAGCCGTCAGATCTGCCCTCAGACATGATCAGAGCCGTACATCAGTGTAGGATTCAGCGTGTGTCGCGTGCCTCCTCAGGTTATTTTGCTTCTTCCACCCCTACACTTTTATGTTTCACTATTTAGTTATGTAAATAAAGTTGTAGTTTGGTAATTTTGCATGCGGACCCTTGATCTTTCAAGTATTTGCATTTTAGTCATGTTTGTATGTTTCACGTGCTGTCCCATGTGCTTGTCTGGTATATTTGTGTTTTTTATCCTGAACTTCATGAATGTTATGGTTTGAGTAGAACTTTTCCCATAATTGCATTTATACCCATGTGCGTGAGTTTTTTAGCATGTGTGTGAATACCTTAGGCTTTTTGCATTATTCGCTCTGGGCTTTATATATATGTTATCAATTGGCCTGGAACTTTCTCATGATTGCAATTAGGTCCCTGAGAACTGTGCGTCTTGTTATTGATCAAATGAATACCTAATTAAATCCAAAAATTCCATAAATATTAAAGTTAGCTTATTCTAACACGTAATATTTATGGTAATTTTTGTGAATTAATTTAGTGTTATTTGATATTTTTTAAAAATTAAAAAACCCATAAAAATTATTCTATCTATTTTATAAAATACATAAAAAATATAAAAATTGTGCTAAAAATTCCAAAAAAATAGTGTTTTCTTGTTTTTGTTTGCTTTACTTCTAGTACCATTTTTGTTGCAAAATCATTATAGAAACCTTAAAAATCGCAAACCCTTAAAATTTATAAAAATCATTAAAAATTCTAAAAATAAAAAAAATAGGATTTTAGTTTCTATTGTTAGATTGTTTTGTTTACTTTTTCATAAAAATCACAACCAGGACATTAGGGGTACTTTTAGTATTTTTAATTTGCCTTCTAGTTTAGGTTGTACATTATTTTCCCTTTTTACCTTTGTTTGATTTTTATAAAATCATATAAAAATTATAAAAACCCTTGAAAATCACCAAAGACATCTAAATATTTGCAAAACATATAAATATTTTTATTCTGGATTTTTGAGTAGTTTTAGTTGTAATAAAAATTGTAAAGGTTTGCTTGTGTGCTTTATTGCCTTATTTTCTTGATTGTTTTCCTTAATTACAAATCACAAAAAAATGTAAAAAAATGCTTTTATTTGTCTGAAAACTGACTACTTCAAAGGTTTACTCGTGCTCCTTGAGTTCAACCCCGGTCGCTATACCAGGTTAAAATAAGATAGCGGAGACCGCTAACATTGATTTTGTGCCTTGATTGTCTTATTTGAGTGGCTTCTATTTTCTTGTTGAATCAGACTCATCGATTGGGGTTTCAACGACCTTGATTATTATTTAACACTTAAACCTAGTCGATCGAGTTTCTCATCAACAACTAACTTCAAACATGTGATATTCAATAAAGATCTCTGATATGAGAAAGAGATGGTAATCTTTCTCTAAAGATTGATTTTCAATCGGCTTATTGATGCATGGCCTCTACATAGGAATGAAGATTCAAAAGTATTGGAATAATCAAGTCAAAGAGTTTATTTGATGCGGTCAAGATAAACTAAGACCTGAATCGTAACCGTCATGATCATGCACACATCCTTTGACCTAAGACAGATATGCATATTGGCAGGACAATCGGTTGGTGACCTAACCAAGGTCAATATACAAATGAGTTGGTGTGCATATGAAGATATATGAGAAGTACGATCTCTCGAAGGAATCATATAGATTTATAGTTTATGAATAGGGAGACAGAGCTCACGCATGAGATATTTTGGGGTTAAAATGAATTCCATGCATTATTATTATGTTAATGAAATAAAATATGTATTTGAGAAACTAATACATTCTTTTAGAAAGTATATGATAAATATTTTTCCCAATTATCGAATAAGAAATCAATAGATATGTTCTGAAGAAGTTAGTCAAACTAGGGTTTGAACATCAGATATACCAAAGTTATCTAGTGTGAAAGATGAATGAGTATTGGGAATATCAGGGGTTCATCTATCATAATAGATCATCTATCATAACAATTCCATTCCCAGGGAGTAATGAAACATGATGGATTTTAGTGGCTCCATTTAGCTGGATGAATTGACATTTAATTGGATTAAATCACAATTCATTTGAATCCAATTTCCACTTCCAATTTCAATTTCAATGTTCAAATGTTGGAAACATAAATGGTCATGGGAATGGAAATATACAAGCTCCTTAATCTCATTTCTAAGCTATGAATGGTTAAGACTATGATTAGAAATGGTCAAGGAAGCAGGGTTCATCTTATTGATACTTTCTCGAGCTTAAATAGAGTAGCTTGTGTCTCGCTGAGATCTATTATAGTGTGAAGTGTTCCACTCGAGCTCAATTGATAAGAGTGTATCATTTCGAGTTAAAATGGTATAAACCCTAAAATTGGATTGATATCCATATTTCAAGCCACTAAACATGGATAGTATGATCTTACCAGCATTATCTCAAAGTATCTGCATTTGTATTTCATGAGTCCTAATTGGATTAGGAGTCATCTTATTGATGTCAATGTAATAATAATAATTATTATTACATTTTATTCATAAGGGCAATTTTTATGAATATGATTTTGATAAATCTCATATTTATAATCTTTATTTATATTTATTATTCCCCTTAAACAATTCAATAATAATAATTAACAATTGATTTAATTTAAAAATAACCTTCCATAAATAAATAACATTAAACATATTATTGTGCATTAATTCTATGTGTTTCTTTAATATTAAAAGTAAATAAAATTAGATTAATATTTTATAGTTAATTTAACATTTTTTCCATAAATCAAAATACAAAAAATAACAAAAGAAAATAAAAAAAGTATTTTAATATCGTAAAAATACTTGTAAAAAATATAATTATGTATATATAATGTATTTTTATTTGAGTTCTACATGAAAGTTGTAAATCAATCTCAAAAGGATATAAAACATCCATGCCAACTTTTTAAAAATTTAAAGTCATTAATTTTTTATTTAAAATTTATGTATTTATTTCTCTAATTTCTCATTGAGCTAGTGGCCCACTGTCATCCAGCCACGTCACCCGGCTCTTAAGAGCCAAGTGCCTTCAATTCTAACCATTAGATCA
The DNA here is from genome assembly GCA_037367405.1 of Ottelia alismoides. Taxonomy (NCBI): domain Eukaryota; kingdom Viridiplantae; phylum Streptophyta; class Magnoliopsida; order Alismatales; family Hydrocharitaceae; genus Ottelia; species Ottelia alismoides. The sequence goes on from JAZKJV010002922.1 coordinate 720,916, forward strand.
CCATCAATCAGAATTCTTCAAATCCACTTATCCACATCAATCCTGCATCCTCTAATTGGGTTGATCAAGGAATCATAGTCATCCTTCAGCGCCTTCGCTCAAGCCTTCTGATCGGCTGATCAGATCTCATTTGAGCCGATCACTGGTGCCCATTTGTAACCATTGGATCATGATATCCAACGGTGACGACATCATCCTCACCCTCACAACTCTTAAACTTACATCCTCACCATGTGAGTAATTGACCACCATCCCCGAATTATGACAAACACCTCATGCAACCTCCTCCATTGATTCCACCACCAACCTCAAGCCATAACATTCACCATCCTCACCAACCTCTCCCTAACATTTGTCTATATCAGAAACCTCTTCAAATCAGCAGTTAAAACTATCTGATATCCACCTAACTTCCGTCAATATTCTTACTTGAAATATCCCATCTTTGGCAACTTTTCACCCTATCCATTATTTCACGAAGTTACCCCTAGCCATCTCTTCCTCTTCGTGATAGGAAGAAGGGGGATAGATCAAGCAAAAATGGAGGCTCGTTTATGTTGTCAACCCATGGCTGGAGGACATGCTGCGACCATGAAAACAAGTCATTCAAGATTCCCTATAAGGATCGCAGGGTTAATCCAAGACTAGAGGATCACGTAGATCCTCAACCCAAGCCACCCTCCTTCATCTTTGCAATATAGCTTCAATCAGGTAATCGAAGTTTTCTTTACTTTGGTTTTTTTTCTTTGATTTACCCTCGCATGTGCATACACCTTCACCTGAATATGATAAGCCCATGACCTTCACCTTAGATCCAAGATCTATGTGGGAGGTTCGATACCCAATTCCGTACTTATATTGCCTCCTCCACCTCATTCATTGTTCTTCCATTCATGGAAGAGCACTCATTTAGGAGACCACCTTCTTTACCTCATGGCCCCCATTTCGCCTCACCGAACACATGCATCACTTCCTCGGTTATTAGTAATTAATGCTTGCAGGTGATGGAGGCCTTCAATGGATGGAAATCAGAACAGGCTCCGATCTAGAGCTTCGCCTTTGATGAGCTTACATCTAAAACCTTCTCTAGAGTATTTCACACACTCTCCGACCGACGACCACCATCGTCAACCCTCTAAGAAAAATCTTCGACCAATGGGAGGTTGGAGCACACCAAAAGAACACAAGAGGAGCTTGTCAGAGACAATTTACTCCATCGTGAGACCGAGGAGAATAAGGAGCTACAATGTACAAATACCGTTGGATGGACCCCATTTTGGGCTTATCTAACAGATCAGAAGAAGTCACATCGACATACCTGAACATGAACCCCCAGACTCAACCGAGCCTATGCCAAAGCACAGTACGACGATGCGTTGCGCCAAACCATGAGCCTCATCCAAAGCCTAGGAGTCCGTGTGCATCACGCATGACTCTCGGGAAAAATTGCAATGCCACTCGCCAAGTTCTTTAATTTGCTCGGCAATCCTTTCATATGCACGTCGCACGTGCTTTACATGGATATTTTATGCTCAACAGTTGATGAGTCTCCTTTATTACATTCATGCCCCTATGCATGAGTATTTATTTAAGATAAGACACTTGTGGTTTTTCATAATTACATTTATGCTCCAATCAGGACTTATTTGAAATGATTCATATTATATTTTATTTATGTTTTCTTTCAGTAATGCCCCTGGACCAATTATTTCATAACTTGAGCATCGAGACTCTAATTGACTTGATTTCAATTCCAATGTAAAACGTGTTTAATTCTCTATGTCATCAAATTTAATTCTTATATTTTATGCTTTAAATTTTAACTAATTAACTTGAGAAATGTTGATCTTATTCACCCTATAATACATGTCATTCATTATATTTAATTTGCTTAAATGCTTCATTAGGGCCTTGATTCAAATAAAATATATTTCTTGAGTTATGAAATTGATCTAGGAGCAAGATTATGTATCATATATATGTTTTGTAGTTAATTCATTTTGTTGCATTTTGTGATATATTTAACATGCATAAAAATAAATAAAAATGCATATTGTTTCAGATGTTCGCATGTTGCAGACTTTTGTCACCTTTTGACCTAGATAATGTTATGATCACATAACCAAGTGATTTAAATTAATTACATTGAGAGCTCGTGTCTCTGAGTTCGACCTTGGACTTATCCAAGTTAAATAATATAAACCAAGTCACTCCTCACGAAGATCTCTTCTCGATTCTGATCGATGTGTATTTGGACGTATTAAAATGAGTTCTAATTAAGATAGTGAAATACACGTTCATCAAATGACGTCGTTGCCGAAGAACACGGCTTTATCTTTGTAATTTATTGGGTTTTAATATTGCGTTAAATGGATCATGGGGAAAAAACCCTAGTTAGTTTCCATATATATATATATATATTTTATTTAGCATGATCTATGATTTCATATCACTTAGTGCTACGAGGACAAAGCACAAGCTAAGTATAGGAGTTGTACTATATATATTTTATATATAATTTTACCATTGCTCATATTTTAAAAATTTTCAAACTTTTTTGGCTAAGGTAAAATATCTTTTGAACTAATTTTGTAGAAACTTTATAAATGATTTGGAAAATTGTGTACATATGCTACGTTGTTTTAAAAAATGGTTTACAATGGTTTGTAAAAATGGGGATTTGACATGTTTTGAAAAAATGTTTTGTGAAGTGTTTTCAAAATCTATATTTATGTGACATGGTTTGTAAATTATTTTCAAAATATTTTCAGAATGAGGGTGTAAATGATACTAATAATTGTTTTATAAATACATCTCATTTTAACTTCAAAAAATAAAAATAAAAAATCTAAAAACACTAACTAATAAGTTGGATGTATCCCTGACACATATAAGTTCACACAAGGTTTGTTGTTTTATAAATACATCTCATTTTAACTTCAAAAAATAAAAATAAAAAATCTAAAAACACTAACTAATAAGTTGGATGTATCCCTGACACATATAAGTTCACACAAGGTTTGAAGAGTTAAGAACACTTGGTTTATGTGGTCCGAAAAAGCATAATTAGATAACTTTAGTCATTCGAGTCTAAGACTTAATAATTCACATTTACCTAGTTTGAATGATATGTGTGCTATATTGCATACTTAATCTCTACCTTAAAGAATATGACCAGCGCCTCACTTGCACGAGTGCATATATGATGTGATCAGATGAGGTTTCACTTGAGGAACTAGGATGGGAGATTTGAGTTTGGACTTGATTTAATGATGCTCAAGGATGGGATAAAATCAACGAAGGATTCATGAAACCTGAGTGCCACCACCATAGTCAGTATGTGAACAAGTTCATGTACTAGTTTCTTGATATTCATCTAAAGTGCCTAGGTGTGATGAAATTAATTAAAATTATTGATCAGTGATGAAGCGACCCGAGCGATTAAGGTAAGAAGGTATCAATGGTCATTGCGACCTCAACCTCTCGGATCGAGCTCAATCAAGAAAAAGTAAGACCACCAAAATAAAAGATAAATCAATCACGTAACACAAATAGCGGTCTCACTATTTTATTTTATCTGGTATAGCTACCATGGTCGAACACAAGGAGCATGGTATGCCTAGGCTACGAAGTAGTCGAAAATCCAATTAAAATAAAGAAGATAAAGTAAAAAGGTGGATTTTGTATTTTTCAATTTTTTTGTAATTTTTAAAAATAAATAAAAGGTGTAAAAGAAATCAAAAAGGCACAAACAACCAATTATTTAAGATAGCAAAAATGATCAGAAAATTAAAATAAAAATATTTTTGGTTTTTAGAAATATTCAAGTGTTTTTTATATTTTTCTTGGATTTTTCTGATTTTTAGTTAATTTTATAAAAATGAAACAAGGCTAAAAATAAGAGGCAATGTGTAGCCAGAATCTAAAGGCTATTTGAAAATTCTTAAAAAGCCTATAAAATTCAAGCAACAATTTTACGACAAACTAAAAATAAAAACCTAACTACAGAAACCGAAAATGTATTTTTTTGAATTTTTACGAATTTTTAATGATTTTTCAAAGCTTTTTAGTGTTTTTTTATTTTCATGTTTTTTTTTTAAAAATGCAAAAGTGACAAAAAATGGACAGAATAAAAAACAAAACAAAACAAGCTACAGTGATTTTTTTGGATTTTTAGAGTGTTTTTAATAGTTTTATTTATTTTTAAAAATAGCCAAAAGCTATTTTTAGGTTTTATGAATTTTTTAAAAGAATAAAATAAAAATAAAAAGCAACCAAAATTTAGGGAAATTTCTACAATATGTGAGGGGACAAATGTAAAAATCTCACAATTTTTGGATAACAATTGTTATTTATTAAAAAAAATAAAAGGCACAGCACACAGGGACCTGAATGCAACTAGTGGAAAGTTCTCAGCCAAGAAGTAACACATGGAAAGTTTAGGGCTGACTTTTGCAAAAAGTTCAACGCTGCACGTGAATTGCACGTGAGCCAATCACATAGGGGTATAAATGCAAATCCTATTTATGAATATTTATTCATTAACAACCATGAAATCCAGGATGAAATACGCAAATATCCCACAAGGCACGTGACAGACCATGTGAAGCACACAGAGGGGGACTAAATTACAAATAAAAGAAGTACGAGGCCCTAAGTGCAAAATATCCAAAATAAAAACAACTAGAGAAAATATTTACAGGATTAAAAAATAAATGCAAAGAATGAAAAGGGCCTAAGTGCAAATACCCTTATTAGTGGCGATCCAACGGTCGAGGATTCTTCACTTATGATCGGACAGCTCGGCGCTTCGGATGACCCTTCGATGATGGACGGTTGCAATCTGATCCTCAGATGGATCGGACGGACGAGATGCCTCGGATGATGGACGAACACGATCAAAAATGGAGAGGGGTCTCTATCCGACAACGGAGGAGGCACCTGGAAGAGCGGTGAAGAACTCGCCGCCGGCGAGCTTCGCTCAATCGATACGAGCTGCAGGGATGTCCTCCAGCGCTGCTCAGATGGGGGAAATGACGTTTAGGCTTGTCTTCAATGGTGGAGATGCTCAGATGAGGCCGGGACCGTCTAGAGTGGCCCGATGGTGCTGAGGACCTAGAGCGGTTGTGCGTGGATGTTCAGACCTCCAGATGAGGTCCTTTAGGCTCTAGACCTGCATAGAAAGATTGCTGGGTCGAGGGAAAAGTGCCTCGACCCGTTGGTGCATACGATAGGTGAAAGATGAGGCGGGGCGTAGCCCTCCGGCAAGGCGGCAGTGGAGGAGGGTTGGATTCCTATTCCTAGGCAAATCAGGGTGAACGTAGGGGTGTAGAAGATGGGGAGAGGACAGATGGAGGTGATACGATCATCGGTAGGGCAAATGGGTAGTCCGATCACGATGGATGATCCAAGGAATGCTTGTTGACCAGAAATCGAAAAGTTCGAATCTAAAGCAAACGAAAGGTTATCTAGGCTACCTGGTGAAGGAGGTCGTGTGGGCTGAAGGTCGGGGACCTCCGAGGGTCATCGCCTCAATGGATTGATGTGTCCAGAGGCTCGAGCTCTCCTTGCGGCGGAGCACAACGATGAAGTCATCGAACCTAAGGCTACCGAGCCTGAATCCTCGCTACAACACCCTCAGGCGCAAGCTCACTCGTGGGTGAAGGTAGAGGTCACTTGAGATGAGGGAGCGGCCAAAGATGTCGAGGAAATTGCTGCTCTAGGAGATTAAATACCCATCGAGGTCTGAGAAGTTTGGAGCACGGGCACACAATCCGAGGAACGGATCCCTAACGGTATCATCGGGCGAGTATCACGGATCGTTCCTCAGTAATCGGAGCGTACAATCGAGCGGAATGGTGGACGGATCATCTCCGGAAAATTCAGAGAGAATCGGGTGGAAATAGGATACGAGCGAAGAAAGGTCTAGGGGGCACAGTTGATCGGGGTCAACAGTCTGCCCTGGACCAATCAGAAAATAGATACATAAAAATAATTGGAAATTCTATTAAAAATAGCAAACAATTTTATTTTTAAATATGTTCAAAATAAAATATGTTTATTATTTTTCAAACTATTTTTTAGTGATTTTTATTTATTTTTTTGAAAAAAAATTATGGTATATACAGTATATATTATTATATACATGTATAAAATACCTAAGTATTTTATATAATTATTTTTATTTTCTTATTTTTGTAAAATACCCCAATTTTATATTTTATTTATTTACAACATAAAATTTGTAATATCAAATAATTTTTATTTTGTTTTTATTGGTTATTTATATGTGAGAAATAAATAAGTATATGATACATATATATGTAATATGTACAAGGTTGAGAGAGAATTTATTTTATTTTTATTTTTTTATTTTTCTAGTTTTTGTTTTATTTTTAGAAATATATACAAGGGATTAGAAACACATTTTTATTTTTATTTTTGGGAAAATAAAATATATACATATGAGAAGGGATATTAACAAGGTTGAGTGGCCCTATCTCTCTCTACTTATTTTATTTGGCGATCAGGCCCATATTGGGCCCTCTCTTGGGTTTAGATAACTCAATATTTATTCTAAATATTTCCTTGTTTTTCTTTTATTCTTTTATTTGTACACAAATACATGCTAATTATTAATATTTAACAAATACATGCTTATTGGTAACTTATTATATTTACAACTATATACATGGTATTTTGCCAAGATAATTAGCTAAAATAAAAGAATAAAGAGTGATGAATGAGTATTCATCGCCCCCCTATACTTTACTTTTGTTAGTCCCTTAGCAAACACTTATTTAAAAAAGAAGTGAAATGAAAAAAAGCAAAAGAAAAAGAAAAAGAAGGTGAATCAATGTTGATTATTAAACTTGTCTTCATTAAATTGAAGTATGGAGCTCAGTCAGATCATTGAATTATTAATTTGTCGGAACCTTATTTGGACTTAGGTTTAAAACTCAACAGCCTCTAAGTTCCACTAATCTATGGTCAAGACTCCTCAACAATCCAGATCAGAACAAGTCTACATACACAAACTCTGATGACTATGAATCTTTTCTTGTACTATGTAAGTGATATGTAGCTCCCCACCTCAGAAATGGCAAAGTGACAACCCCCCTCAACAAGGTAACTCTAATACCCTAGTCTGGCAACTCTTTCCTCAAGGAGCGGGGTATTCCCCTCTAAGTTCAAGTTCAACCAGCTCATGAAGAGGAGGAAGAAGAGAATGGACCATGGCCAATGTAGCCATGTATCCTAGGGAGCCCAACCAGTGTAGCTAAGTCTCCCTGCTGCAAGCTTCATGATATGGGCATGGGTAACATAAGCTTCGCTTTATTTGACTATATACACTCTGGTGGGTATTTCATTTTCTATCAGACCCGCCACTTTTTTGGATTTTTCTTTTTGCACATTTTTTTTCGATGTGCATATGTACAACATATCTACATGGTGCAGCATATATACATAAGGAGGTTTTCCTCTTGAGTCAGTAGACTATCCCTCTTTTGAAGCTTTATTGCAACCCACAACTCCTGTCTTTAGACCTCAATACTACCAGACCAAGTTGAGACGCACTTCCTTCACTAAAAGAAGAAGAGAGGTTCCGCCTAGAAGTACTACCCTCATATAACTACCCCAAGTCAAAGAAGACTTCCTCCTTACCACCTCATCTGTAGAGAGCTAGGTGTAAAGTGATGGTGCAAGTAAAGCCATTGTATGTGAGAGTCATGTGTGTGTTGTTAAGTGTTCAACTTAGGCTCATCAAGATGACATATGATCATAGCTTAGTGGACACAAAGAATTAAGTCACCATGGACCTGAAAAATCTCAACCCTAAGCCCTATAAGGTTCCTCTTAGAATTAGGTGGATTAAGATCTTAACCAAGCTCCATTTTTCAATTTAATTCCATGCTAGTTTAAATGTCAACTATGATTCAGGCAAGCTTTACAAATATATACAAAAATGCTATTTTTGCAAAATTTTTGAAAATATACAAAATTTTTGAAAAATGTTTGAATACATGGATGTATGCATGAATGCAGAAGTTTTGCAAAATATTTACAAATATTTACACAAGGGTTTTTGCAAACTTTTTATTTTTCAAACATTTTACAAAAATTTTGTACTATATACATAATATTGATATCGAAATATTTACAAGCTCTTTACACAAAACATTTTTACAAACATTTTTCCAAAATTAATTTTGTAAGTAGCTATGTATGTGCAATAAAGAATTTTTTTGTACAAGAAAAAATTTAAATTTTTATGGTTTTTTAAGGATTTTAGCCATTTTATTTATTAACACATTCACACAAAGTACCAGTTATGGCTAAAGCATATATAAAATATATAGGACACCCCCTACACTTAGCTCGAACGATGTCCTTAGAGTGAATCAAGAGCGATGAAGAAGACATAACTCGTGCTTAGTATAGGGAAGTGAAAAGAAAACATATACTAAAAAGACGAATGAAAGAATAGAATGGAAAAGAATCTCGGGGTTTCCCCCTATACTTATGATCAATTAATCCTAAGTATAGCAGGTTGTACACAACGGGAAATCCGAGTGGAAGAATGTACATGGTCTACCTCCCCTATACTTAGGGTAAAATATCCCTAAGTATATGCAACAAAACAGAAATGAAGACACCTATATACAAGGTTGAAGGGATGACATTACTCCCCCTATACTCAAGGTGAAGGATCCTTTAGTATAGGCAACGACATGAGTAATGAAACAGAACGAAAGGGAACAACTCGGTGTTTACACCCCCCTATACTTAGAATAATGTACATCCTAAGTATAGCAAAAATAATCCTAAACGAGACCTGGGGTGTAAAACAATAACGGAGGAAGTAAGGAACAAATCATGACAAAACACGTATATGCAAAGTGGACAATGTTGAGGTGTTTCTCAACAAGCGCTAGAGTTTACGCCCTTAGCTGGGTGCAAATGCTAGGACAATGAAGTATCAAGGTTCAGGATGGCATCTATAAGGCGAATATTGTACTGTCGTCGTAGTCGTGGCATATGAACTACGGCGAAATCAATCATGTAAATGAAGACACCCATGTAGGCAATCAGGCGGGTGTCTGCTACCGGGCAAGGATATGGGAAGTTGTAATCTGGATCCGGTAGCACAAATGACATCATCGGCTCAAGATCAGAATGGAGTGGAAGTGTATAGCCAAAGAAATCAAACATGGAGAAAGAAGGATCAGTCATGGAATCCTCCACATTAATCACCGTCTCGAAAAGATCTGGAAGATTGTCATGAGACTCACAAAAAGTACCAATATCTGATGCATAGAATGAAGAAATATCAGAAACGTTGTCAAATATCTCAAAGACCGGCTCATCCTTGCGAGGGTCGTCGAGGTGAGACAACTCATACTCAGAAAGATCGGGAGACTCGGTTTCGTGATCCGACAGATCGGATACACTCTCAGAAATTGAAATCGAGTACACATCGTATGGGGCATCCTCCCGCAGATAACCCTTGGGGAGTAATGCTGGATCAGTGAGAAAGGGAGGATCCTAATCTATATAGGAATCTACGCTAACAGTAAGCACCAACTCCTTGCACCAAAATGCCTCATCAGCTGAAGTCTACCTCTGATCACTCTGGAAACAGGAAAAGGTACTTGTCAACAATGCGGAAGTTGTTGAAGTGTCTGAAGCTGATCCTTGGGCTGTGGCAATGCTGCCTAGCATATGGTCCTCATGGAATGTATCTATCTCATCAAACTGGAGGACAAAGGGCTCAAATACGGACTATCTATATCTGTCATCTCAAAAGTAGTTCCCTGCATCGAGCTTCGGCTTCTGGGCTGTCATGATATCTGTCGGAATCAGAGAAGTACCTCTACAGAGTAGAAGCTGAGTAAGCTGGGAATGGAAACTGAAATGGCTGGATTGATGATTGTGATAGCGTAGGCTCCTCCATCTCCTGGAATATCAGAAGATCTAATATCAAAGACTCCTCAACTGAAAAGTATGGGACTGACTCGAACTCTGGCTGGAAGTCCAACGGGAACTCTATCAATCTCTGGGTCAGAACCTCCATTGTGGCAGTCATGTCATCCGTCATCTGTACTGCAACAGACTCCATGTCCTCAATCTGGTGTGTAGTAAGTGTGTCCTCATAGAGTGTAGTACACCCAACTCGTACTGCATCATCCTTGTGTGTTGTCCTGACTAATGTATCTCGTGAAGATGGAATATCTAAAAATGCTCTTGAGATGGAAGCAAGTGAATCAATGCCGGAATTATGGTGTGAACCACCACACGAGGTAACCACCAGTGCAATCTGATCAGCGGTAATCCCCCTCATGGAGATCTCAATAAGGTCGGTCGATGAAAGTCCATGATCTGGAAATCTCCTCAAGAGATCAAGAAACCTCAGCCACGAATCATGCAATGGCTCCTGGGGGTCTACTGAAAAATTCGTGATGAAAGATCGCACCATATCTGCTCTACGTTGGATATAATATCTCTGTAGAAACTCTAAGCGTAACTCTCCCCACGTAGCAAATCTCCTTTCAAGTCGTATGTGCCACTTCATGGCTCTGCCCTGAAGTGAAAATGATAAGGTCTTCAACATCAGCTCCTCCGAAGTGATATCTAAATATAGTTGGGTCACACAAAACTCCTCAAACTCGGACAGATGAAGATATGGCTCCTCGTGCGCCTCCCCTGAGATTTTCGACAGTCTCTGAATGCACTCTAAATCTAGAATGAAGTGACTATATGTAGAAACTGACTGAGCTTCCTGGTCCATCTGCTCACCCATCATCCTGTCGTCGGAGGTATCTGAAACTCTCAGCTGCTCTCTGTGATCTGCTATGGAGTGCACTCTCATCCCAGCAATGAAATCGCACGGGTCTCGCATCTAGTCAATCTGATCTCCACGGATGTCTAGCACAGCATGCCCAAAAGAATGATGGGAAAGGGAAGGAGAGAATGGTAGGTCGGTCGGAGTTCCGACCTCCCTCGAGAGTGGACTGGAATGATGGGAATAAGACAGGAAAGCCGCAAGAGTCGGCAAGGAAGGAGGGAAACCCATCATCCAGGGATAGACAGGGAGGAGAAGAAAACTGAAGGGAGGGTGGGTGGGAGAAAGATAAATGACTGGAAAGAGTATAGATAGAGGAGAAGAAGGCGGATAAGATCTGGAAAAGCAAACAAGATCGGTCAAGCAAACCCCTGATTCACCTATGCACTTAGAGCTGATGATCGTGATGGTTCGATCTTTTATCTTGTCAATTTTATTAGGTGATCAAACAATCATTCAGAGCGATTAAGCGACCTATTGGGAGTCCAACACCTCCAGGAGACTGTCCCAATCCAAAGCTAGATCTTGCCCAGCCAGTACAAGTCGCGGACCGTTTACCGGCTACCCGATCGTCTTGCTCTGTTAAGGATATCATGACCCGCTTTACCGGAGATCGGAGCGATCCTCACTGGAGAACGACTAACTCGAGACCAGTAGTCTAAAGAAGGGTCGGATGTGGGTATAGCCTAGGGTGCAGGTCACTCTCTCGCTCATCCAAACCATACAAGGAGGGGATTGCTCACCCTAGACAATTTTTTTGGTGAAGTGTTTTTTAGGTCAAGTTTGCTTACCAATTTTATAGTTTTTGTTTTTAGGTATTTTTCAAATAAAACAATTCCTAACAAATTTTTCGGTTCTCCTTATTTTTATTAAGTCCAAAAATAGAGGGAGAAGGCGAAAAAGCCGATGCGCGACTAAACACAATGATGCATGCCGAGTAAGAGATGCGTACCTGCCGCCAACACTCTACATGCAAAGTGATCCACACATAAATTTAAAGACAGAAATAAAACCTATCTATATGATGCACGAAGAAATCGACCTTAAGCAGAAATTTCTACTCGCGAAGCACAATATCTCACGGGTCAACGTGAGGGGTCAGGGTCCGGTCTCTGATGCCGATCGGTGTCTGCCACAACGGATCCTGCCAGCGCTGTATACAACCTCTAGCGGCACGTGACCCCTCAAGTGACCAGGTTAACTTTTTTATTAGTGATTTAATTAATAGGGTCCAATTATTTGATCTATAGGAACACTCAATGTAATTAGGGTTGGGCCTTAAAAATTACGTCACGGAGCAAGAGAAAATCCTAAGGGTAAGGCTAAAATCTTCGGGAATCAAAGAAATAAAAGCGATAAACACAAAATCGGCGAAAATCATGGTGAGGTCCCCCGAGCACACTGGTGCTCGGCGAAACAGACCCCGAGAAATCCACCAAGGTAGAGAGTTTGTCCTGTCATGTATTATTACAACAATAATGGGCTGAAATAAAGCTAAGCTAAATCTAAGCTAAACTCTTCCCACACTCCTACTCTCCTCTCTCACGCTCACCTGCGGCTCTATGCAGAAAAGAGCCGCATCCAAGTCCCGCGGGTGCGTCGACTTCCCGAAGAAAGCCACCCTCGATCCTTAGGCCCTCGCAATAAATGCAAACAGAAGATGTGTCAGACCAATAATTATTATAATAATGAAAAATAAAATAAAATAAAATAAAAGAAAAATTAAATGCAAAAAATAAAAACAAATAAAAAGAAAAGAAATAAAAACAAAAACAAAAATAAAAAGAAAACAAATAAAAGAAAAATAAAAGAAGAAAAAGAAAAACCGAAAATGAAATAAAGCCGAAAAAGAAAGCCGACTACTAAGCCGGGCTCACTGGCAACAGCACCATTCTGATGAAGCGACCCGAGCAACTAAGGTAAGAAGGTATCAATGGTCGTTGCGACCTCAACCTCTTGGATCGGGCTCAATCAAGAAAAAGTAAGACCACCAAAATAAAAGACAAATCAATCAAGTACCACAAATAGCGGTCTCGCTATTTTATTTTACATGGTATAGCACCATGGTCGAACACAAGGAGCACGGTATGCCAAGGCTACGAAGTAGTCGAAAATCCAAATAAAATAAAGAAGATAAAATAAAAAGGTGGATTTTGTATTTTTCAAATTTTGGTAATTTTTAAAAATTAATAAAAGGTGTAAAAGAAATCAGAAAGGCACAAAGAACCAATTATTTAAGGTAGCAATAATGATCAGAAAATTAAAATAAAAATATTTTTAGTTTTTATAAATATTCAAGTGTTTTTGACATTTTTCTTGGATTTTTCTGATTTTTAGTTACTTTTATAAAAATGAAACAAGGCCAAAAATAAGAGGCAGTGTGCAACCAGAATTTAAAGGCTATTTAAAATTTCTTAAAAAGCCTATAAAATTCGAGCAATAATTGTATGATAAACTAAAAATAAAAACCTAACTACATAAATCTAAAATGCATTTTTTGAGTTTTTGTGAATTTTTAATGATTTTTTTAAGACTTTTAGTGTTTTTTTTATATTTTATGGTTTTTGTAAATGCAAAAGCAATAAAAAATGGATAGAATCAAAAACAAACCAAAACAAGCTATCAGTGATTTTTTTGGATTTTTATAGGGTTTTTAACATTTTTAGTTTATTTTTAAAAATAGCCAGAAGCAATTTTTAGGGTTTTTGATTTTTTTAAAAATACTAAATGAAAATAAAAAGTAATCAAAAATTCAGGTAAATTTCTGCAACATAACAGGGACAATGTTTCAAAATCTCACGATTTTTGGATAAAAATTGCTATTTATTAAAACAAAAATAAAAGGCACAGCACACAGGGACCTGAATGCAATTAGTAGAAAGTTCTCAGCCAAGGAGTAACACGTGGAAAGTTTAGGGCTGATTTTTTACAAAAAGTCCAACGCTGCACGTGAATCGCACATGAGCCAATCACACGGGGGTATAAATGCAAATCCTATTTATATACATTCATTCATAACAACCATGAAATCCTGGATGAAATATGCAAATATACCACAAGGCACGTGACAAACTACGTGAAGCACACATAGAGGGACTAAATTGCAAATAAAAGAAGAACGTGGTCCTAAGTGAAAAATATCCAAAATAAAAAACAACTACAGAAAATATTTACAAGACTAAGAAATAAATGCAAAGAGTGAAAAGCGCCTAAGTGCAAATACCCTTATTAGTGGCGATCCAACGGTCGAGGATTCTTCACTTATGATTGGACGGCTCAGCGCTTCGGATGACCCTTCGACGATGGACGGCTGGAATCTGATCCTCAGATGGATCGGACGGACGAGACGCCTCGGATGAAGGACGAACACGATCAGAACTGGAGGGGGTCTCTATCTGACGGCGGAGGAGGCACCTGGAAGAGCGGCGAAGAACTCGCCGTCGGCGAGCTTCGCTTGATCGATATGAGCTACAGGGACGTCCTCCGGGGCTGCTCAGATGGGGGAAATGACGTTGGGGCTTGTCCGCAGCGGTGGAGATGCTCAAATGAGGCCGAGAACGTCTGGAGCGACCCGACGACGCTAAGGACTTGGAGCGGCTGTGCGTGGATGTTCAGACCTTCAGATGAGGTCCTTTGGGCTCTAGACCTGCACAGAAAGATTGCTGGGTCTAGGGCAAAGTGCCTCTCCCCGTTAGTGCGTGCGATGGGTGAAAGATGAGGCGGGGCGTAGGCCTTTGACGAGGCGGCGGTGGAGGAGGGCTGGATTCCTGTTCCTGGGCGAATCAGGGTGAACGTAGTGGTGTAGAAGATGGGGAGAGGACTGATGGAGGTGATAAAATTGTCGGTAGGACAAATGGGTGGTCCGATCACGATGGATGATCCGAGGAATGCTAGTTGACCGGAAATCGAAAGTTCGAATCTAAAGCAAACAAAAGGTTATCTAGGCTACCTGGTGAAGGAGGTCGTCTGGGCTTAAGGTCGGGGACCTCCGGTGGTCTTCGCCTCAATGGATTGACGTGTCCAGAGGCTCGAGCTCTCCTTGCGGCGAAGCACGACGATGAAGTCGCCAGACCTAAGGCTACCGAGCCTGAATCCTCGCTACAACACCCTCAGGCGCACGATGTCACTTGTGGGTGAAGGTGGAGGTCACTGGAGATGAGGGAGCAGCGAAAGATGTCGAGGAAATTACGGCTCCATGAGATTAAATACCCAGCGAGGTCCGAGAAGTTTGGAGCACGGGCGCGCAATCCGAGGAACGGATCCCTAACGGTATCATCGGGCGAGTATCACGGATCGTTCCTCAGTAATCGGAGCGTCTAATCGAGCGGAATGGTGGACGAATCATCTCAGGAAAATTCGGAGAGAATCAGGTGGAAATAGGATCCGGGCAAAGAAAGGTCTAGGGGGACAGTTGACTGGGGTCAACAGTCCGCCTTGGACCAATCAGAAAATATATGCATAAAAATAATTGGAAATTCAATTAAAAATAGATAACGATTTTGATTTAAAATATGTTCAAAAAAATGTTTATTTTTTTTCAAACTATTTTTAGTGATTTTTTTATTTTTATGAAAAATAAATTATGGTATATACAATATATTATATTATATACAGGTATAAAATACCTAGGTATTTTTTTATAATTATTTTTATTTTCTTATTTTTGTATAAATACCCTAATTTTATATTTTATTTATTTACAACATAAAATTTGGAGTATCAAATAATTTTTATTTTATTTTTATTGGTTATTTATAAGTGTGAAATAAATAAGTGTGTGATACATATATACATGTAATATGTACAAGGTTGAGAGAGAATTTATTTTATTTTTATTTTTATTTATTTTTCTAATTTTTTATTTTTAGAAATTTATATAAGGGACTAGAAAAACATTTTTATTTTTATTTTTGCGAAAATAAAATATATACATATGAGAAGGAATATTCACAAAGTTGAGTGGCCCTATCTCTCTCTACTTATTTTATTTGGCGATCAGGCCCATATTGGGTCCTCTCTTGGGTTTAGGTCACTCAATATTTATTCGAAATATTTCATTCTTTTTCTTTTTTTTTGCACAAATACATGCTAATTATAAATATTTAACAAGTGCATGCTTATTGGTAACTTATTATATTTACAACTATATACATGGTATTTTGCCAAGATAATTAGCTAAAATAAAAGAATAAAGAGTGATGAATGACTATTCATCAATCAGTATGCCCAATCTTGGTAAAATCAGTGGAGCTATCCAAAAATAGAAGAAAAAAGAAAACTATCTTACACTACAAAGTTAAATTCAAAGAGGTTCTGCTAAACGAGTGTTCCCAACCTTTTAAAGTGTCAACTTGGACCAAAATATTAGGATTTTATAAGTTGGGCTAGCACCATAAATGGATTCTACATCATATAGTGATTCAAGCCTGGATGTCGAAGGTATAATACATACTCAAAAGAGAGACACCCCAGTGCATTCCCAGAAAAATAAGTGCAGACAACTCAACCTCTTTTGATGGACACTATGATCAACAACCAAAATACATGTATTGAGTTAATAAGGCACTTGAGAGGATCACTATTCTAATGAGGGGAAGAGAAGAAAAGACACAACCATATTCCCTCCATCAATTGGCCTTCCATATACACTTTTAAGGCTGACAACTAAAGAGATGGTAGATTGAATGCAAGACTAGATTTATTCTCTAGTGTTGAAGATTGGGTCCTTAGGAGAGTCTCTTGGACTGGAACCTTGGATGACATTTTGACTCTACACTTGTATATCCAGTTAAAACTAATTATCATACCTTTAAAAAATATGTAAAAACAGAGAGTCTAATAATTAGGGAAGATGAATTCATTTTGATTAAGATTGGGTTTAGCTTAAAGTTTAGGGTCACTAAAATCGAGAGTTCTGAATGGATAAGTCTTGTATATTCAATTCCACAGTTAGGGATTCAAATGATTTACTTATTCTTTATTTGCTCGAGGACGAGCAAAGTTTAAGTATTAGGGGTGATAAATTCCAAATTTATCATCTTTATTTATATTTATTATCCATCTTACTTAAAAATTTCTTTAATAATAATTACTAATTTATTTAATTTAACAATTAACCTTCAATAAATAAATAGAATTAATTATATTATTGTGTATTTATTTTGTTTTTCTTTAAAATTAAAAAACAAATAAAAATTAGATTAGTATTTTATATACTTAATTTAACATTTTCCATAAATCAAAATACAAAAAATAATAAAAGAAAATAAGTGAGTATTTTAATATCTTAAAAATACTTGTAAAAAAACATAACTATGTATATATAATGTATTCTTACTTTGAGCTCTACATGAAATTTGTACATTTCAAAAAGATCTACCGCTTTCATGTTGAACATTTTAATTTAAAGTCATTTACTATTTATGTTTATTTAACATTTATTTATTTCTCTAATTTCTCACTGGCCCAATGTCATCCAGCCACGCCACCCTTCTTTTTAGAGACAAGCACCTTCAATTCTAGTTGTTAGATCACTTTCAATCAGATGGATTCAAATCCATATTACCAGCATCAATCATGCAGCCTCTTATTGG
The DNA here is from genome assembly GCA_037367405.1 of Ottelia alismoides. Classification (NCBI taxonomy): domain Eukaryota; kingdom Viridiplantae; phylum Streptophyta; class Magnoliopsida; order Alismatales; family Hydrocharitaceae; genus Ottelia; species Ottelia alismoides. Next base: position 738,352 of record JAZKJV010002922.1, read on the forward strand.
GTTAATCACGACATCATGGACGTCCTTCGACACCTTCTCTCCAGCCTTCGAATCGACCTGATCAGAACTCATCTGAGTCGACCAATGGTGCCTGGTGATGACGTCGTTCCAAACATCGTGACTCTTCAACCCACACCCTCATTGATTGAATGACCAACCACCTTCCCCGAATTACGACAAGCACCTCATGTAACCTCCTTCATCAATTCCACTGCCAACCTCTAGCCCTAACGTTCATCGTCCTCGCCAACCTCTCCGTAACCTCTATCCACACCACAAACCCTTCAAATCAGCGGTTAAAGCTACCCTATAACAACTTCCACTGGTATTCTCCCTTGAAATACCCCATCCTCGATGACTTTTCGACTAGTCCACTCTTGCATGAAGTTACCCCTAGTAATCTCCTCCTCTTCATGATAGAAAGAAGGGGGATAGATCGAGAAAAAAATGGAGGTTCTCTTCTGGTGTCAACCCATGGCCAGAGACCATGCTACTGTAGTAAACACGAGCCATTCAAGCTTCCCTATAAAGCTGGTAGGGCTAAGACATGACCTAAGGATCGCATAGATCCTCAATCCAAGACACCCTCCTTCATCCTCAGGTAATCTAGATTTTCTTTACTTTGGTTTTTTTTCTTTGATTTATTATCAAAATGTACATACACCTTCACTTGAATCACATGTTTTATTTATGCTTTCTTTTAGCTATGCCCCTGGACCAATTATTTCATAACTTGAGCATCGTCACTCGAGTTGACTTGATTTCAATTACAATGTAAAGCATGTTTAATTCTCTATGTAATCACATGTTTAATTCCTTTATTTGATTATTTGAAATTTACCTAATTAATCTGAGAATTGTATATTTTTATTCATCATATTATACACGTCATTCATTGGATTTAACTTGATTAAATGCATCAATCGGACCTTGATTCCAATAAAATATTTCTTGAGTTATGTAATCAATCTAGGAGCATGATTGTATATCATATATATGTTTTATAGTTAACATATTGTATTGCATTTTGTGATATATTTAACTTACATTAAAATAAATAAAAATGTGTATTGTTTCATATGTTCACATGTTGCATAGTTTTGTCACTTTTGACCTCGATAATATTATGATCATTTAACTAAGATATTTAACAATTGATTAATTACCTTGAGATCTCGTATCCCTGAGTTTGACCTTAGACTCATCCAGGTTGAATACTATAAATCTAAGTCACTCCTCGTGGAGATCTCTGCTTGGTTTTGATCGATGTGAATTTGGTCGCATTACAATAAGAACTAATTAAGATAGCCAAATATGCCTTCATCATATTCACAAATACAATTCATTAATTAATACAAATAGTTAATCGTAGTAATTATTATTTATATGTATATGATTCATATAAATATTTATGTAAATATGATTTACATAATTATTTTCAATACATGAAATTGTGCTAATTTGATTCACATTAATTTTATAGATGTAAATTGGATTTACATTTAATTTTGTTCTTGTGAATATGATTCATAAGCTATAAGGATTATTTCCATAATTTCTCCCATGTGGATAATTGGATAACTCACTTAGTTAATAAATTCAACGACAATGCCTATTTCAGGCAAATTTGGGGTGTGTACATAGTGGTGTACATATGGCACCTTGTTGTTGAGTACTTATTGATTAAGAAGTGAATGTTATTGCTAATTTTATTAATTAATATTAATTGATGATAAACAAAAGGATATATTCTTGTTGAACAAGGACTTGGTCTTAAGCCCTTAATCAACAATCTAATGGCCACAATTTCAGACTCCAACTTGAAGCCCTAGTCTCCAAGAGACGTGTGCTTATTGTATATATGGAGAGCAAGTCTCTCTCTCTCTCTTATTAACTTGTGTTGTTGGAGAGCCTAGTCTCTTGGGAATTTTGTTCCTTGTATAAGAAGAAGAGTCTTGAGTGTATCCATCTCTCATACATGTCTTCTTGAATCCATATTCGTGAAGACGACGTCCAAGTTCATGGGAAGCAATGTTATTCATCTCCGTGCCCACAAGAGAGATTTTATGGATTGAACTTAATTTAGGAGGTTTCTTTTACTAGAAACTCACGCTTCAAGAGGTAACCCTCATCTATTACTTTATATTCATTGTGGATACTAGAAATCATTTTGTAAATTATTTCCATAGAATTAATGATTCTAAAATGCACAAATCGTTGTACTGAAATTTCTTCTTCATGCAATGAACATATACTTTTTAAAATAAAAACGTTTGATGTAAATTTCGTGTTTCCATGATGCAAAGTTCTTTAATATTCAATTACTTCCTTCAATTGGTATTAGACCCTTGATTTAGAGGATTTGGATTGCATCCAAGTCCAATGAATGATCTCCTAAAGAATCTCAATTATCGGGTACATATTATTGCGATGGTTTTAATTATTCAAATGATTCAGAGACTTTCAAAGTCGCAATTGTTCTTGACTATTCTGAACATTATTTTGGTTTATAAATGAGGTCTAGAAGGTCGGAACTCATGTCAAAAGTATTGTACCAAAAGTAGGTGACATTGGGAGATAATTCAGATGTTAAAAGGAATCACAGACTTCGTTTTCGTTCAAAGATAGTCACACTAAATTATGAATTTTTAAATACTATTTTTGAGTTATATATCATAATAACATACTGATTAATAAGTAGTAAATCATGTTCCCAAATAGCGTGGAAAAGATTTGCATGATTCTGATCATGCGGCCTCGAGAAATTGGATTCCTCCATAGACGGAGGAAGAGAATTCGATTAATTTATTGAATTGTTTCTCATCTTAATGGGACTAAAAGTTGATGAAAATATATATGATATGCTGACATTAGGAGTTGGATCCATTATTTTAGAAATATCAGGTCACAAGAAACTTTAAGTCCAACTTGTATAACGAATTCAATCTTTGAAGTATGATGGACGTAGCTTACAAATTTTAATCCGAAATCTTTGTTTATTTATTTTGAAAATATGCAATAAATTATAATACTTTCATTATTTCACTTTTCCCCTGATTATTTATGCACTTGAAAGTTTACAATGTAATTATAAATTGTGAAATTGATTTGATTGATTTCACGAATTGTCTAGATTATTGCAATAGACACCTTTCGAATTAAAATTATTTTGATTTAAAGAATTATCTAGATTGTTGTACTATATCCTTCTGAATTCCTAAAATTTCAAAGAGTTATTATATAGTATTGTACATGATATAAAGATCAATAAAATCATATGAACTGATTTGTAGTCTTGAATTGAATCGGTGATGGTGTCTTGATCATGGATATGCTAATGGGTTACTTAATTGGCATCTTACGTCGCACTTACAGTGGAAGCACTCCCTGTCGGCATTATCTGTCTGACCCGGCTAGATCTGTTTCAAGGAAAGATAACTTGAAGAGTTATGACATACTTAACAACTAAAATTGGAACATTAAATTATACTAAGTGAGGGTGTAATACTATATGGTAACTTCAACGATATAAAAGGATAAAACCCTAGCTGGGATCGCTTAAGTTCCATCGTCTTAATTGGATTAAAACTAACATAATAAGCATGCATCCTAGCATTATCCCTTAGATTAATCTTGGGAATAAGATTCGAAATGACTAATTAAGATAAAATATGGAATAAGTCTATGATGACATCCATGATCTTCCATCATTGCGGAGAACTCCGTCACCATGGGTTGTATTTTTTGAGACGTTCATGTGTAGTCATGACTTTGAAATACAAATCACATGGATTGGATTCTTTGTTTCTTGAAAGAGACAGGTCGTATGCATAGTGACCCCAATGTTGTTCCCCTTATTATCGAGACAGCATTGGATTGTGCATGGCAAAAATTATATTTTACTCATTGATAATTTGTTTAATCGAAAACAAGCTAAATCCATATATGTGGGGGCGTGGGTATTGAAGACCAAAATATGAATACAAGTTGGACTTATAAGGTGGAAAGAGTCCCTCTTCTTTCATTGTAGTTGCATTTTTTGTATAGTTGCAATTTTTTGTATCTTTGGAGTGCAATATAAGTGGAAATGAAACTCAGATCTCATAGTGAGACCGTTGGGTTAAAATGTCTCGAGCTTTGAAAGCTAATAAGGGAAAGAATTTCAAAGTACAAAAAATATGAGAATATATTGATTTAAAAATATTAAATTATTTAATATCATTAATTAATATTTATTAAAATGTATTATTTTAATCTTAATTTCAGATGAAATATCTTATCCCAATGAATAAGTTGCTTGAGGTCATCAATTAACTGGTCCAAACTATTCGAATTGGATCAGAAATTTGGAACACATGCTTGCGGCAGAGCGCATAGGATGTGAGCTCTCGAGCGTAAAATATGAAAGCCCTCAAACTGATGATGCCTGAGATTTTAACAATAAGTGGGAAATGATCACACGTTGGCTCCTTGATACATTATTGGTTCATTATCCAATGTACATCAGAAGCAACATATGGATATTGAATATGCTCATGACATCTTAGCAAATCTGAAGGAGATGTTTGGCGATGTGAACCACATACAACTTATAATATTATAAAAGAAATGCTTCATTGCAAGATGTAGGAAGGCACTCTAGTCAGGGAACACATGCTCAAAATGTTTTTGATATATCCATAAATTGGAGACTTTAGGGGCAGAGATGGATGTATATGTAATCTTATTTCATATTTTTATCTCTCCCTAAATCTTACAATAACTTTATACTTTACTATCATATGAATAAGGTGAAACTAACAAACGATGAATTACTTTCTTTACTGAATCTACTGAAGACATCGTGAAGAAAGAGAATCCCTCTAATAATGCAATGGTGGCACAAGTCAAAGGAAGCATGAAGCATGGATCTAAGAAGGGTCTAATTCAAAAGAAAAAGAAAAAGAGTAAGACTATTAGCACGTCTTCCAAAGCTTTCACACATTTGACATTCAAGAATACATATGTCTACCATCAATGCAATAAAATGGGATAGTGGAAGTGTAACTGTCTACAATACCTGAAGACCCTTGAGAAGGTCATGGGTATGGGCCAGTAGATAACTCATCTACTTACATCATTGAAACCAACTTACTTATAGGAACAGAAGATAATTGGATTGTTGATTCTGGTGCATTTGTTCACGTATGCAATCTGTTGCATATGTTTCAAGAAATCAAAAGTCTTGATGATGGGGAGATAGTCATTCAGATGGGATCTGATGCAATGATTGCAGAAGTCGCTATCGGGATGTGCCAACTATCGCTATCAAATGGAAGAGTCCTAATTATCATAGAGTGTCTATATGTTCTTGATGTTAGAAGGAATCTTTTATATGCATTTAAATTAGTTGGTCATGGATATTCATTCCTATTCTAAAATAAACTTATCGTAAGTCGTTATGGTAATTTTATAGCATATGATTTTCTAACAGCAGGTGGACTCTATGAATTAAACATGCATGAAAGTGTCGTGAATGTTAATACCATTGTGAATAATAAAACCCCTAAATGATCAAGAGAGGATGGAGATCATTTAACTATGATCTGGCATCAAAGACTTGGACATGTGTCTATTGATAGGATCAATAGACTGGTAAAGTACGTACCTTTGGATTTCCTAGAAGTCTGTGATTTACCTACTTGCGAACATTGTATTTTTAGGAAAATGTCCAAGACACCCTTCTCTAAGAAAGATAAATGATGTGAAGGTATACTAGACTTAATACATACTGATGTGTGAAATCACTTTCGTACTGTGACTCAAAATGGACATCAATGTTGTGTGTCATTTATTGGTAATCATCCGTGTTATGTTTTGTCTTCTTATTATATCAAACATGAAACCTTTGAAAAGTTCAAAGAGTTCATGGCTTTGGTTGAGAACCAAATTGATATAAAGAAAAAGAATTCTAACTAACCGAGGTAGTGAATACCTCTCATATGAATTCAAAGAATACCTTAAGGAGAGAGGAACTATTTCTAATCTCACTCTACCAAGTACTACTTAACTCAACAGAAGGGCAGAGAGACGCAACAGAACCGTGGTGGACATGGTGAGATCAACGACGAGTATAGAAAACATACCTCTAAGTTTCTGAAGACATGCATTGGCGACTACATCTTATGTTCTATACAAGATTCCATCTAAATCAGTACCTAAAACCCTCATGAGTGTTGGTATGGTACCAAGCTGAGTGTATGACACTTAAGGATTTGAGATTGTTTGATCCATCATAAAATGTGGATAAGCAAGCCGGAATCTCATATTGGAGAGTGTTACTTCATTGGATACGTAAAGAATTGTATTGGATAACAACTTTATGATCCTGAGACTCAAAAGGTATTTGTTTCTAGAGATGTCAAATTTCTGTAAGTTGAATTCCTTATAAGTCAATATAATAATGATGTTAAGTAACTAATCAAATCTAGTGAAATCGGTGAAGTCCCTAATCATGAAATTGAATAGATAATTGAAAATGACATGGTCGTACCTCTTAGGAAAAGTTCTAGGGTTGTAAAACAACCTAAAAGGTGTGTATTCCATGTATTACAAGAGTATGATGATGATCCAACTTCATTCGATGAAGCTTTAAGTGTTAGTCAAATGGATAGTTGGACGCTAGCAATGAAGTCTAAGATAGAATCCATGCAGAAGAATGTTGTATGCACCATTAAAGATCCATATCAAGGGGTCAAACTCATTGGGTGTAAATGGATCTTCAGAGGGGACCCCATGGGAAGGTAGAGACCTTCAAAGCACGACTCGTAACCAAGGGTCACACATAGAGAGAAGGCATTGATTATGATGAGACATTCTGCCTTGTGATCATGCTTAAATCCATCTGGACACTGCTTGTTGTACACCTTGAATATGACATCCAATAAATGGATATCAAGAAAACATTCCTTAATGGATACCTTTAAGAGGATATCTATATGAAGCAGCCCCAGGGCTTCATAGCTGAGGAGGGTAAAGTGTGCAAACTAAATAAATCCATCTATGGGTTTAAACAAGCCTCTTGTAGTTGGAACATCTGTTTCAATGAAACAATAAATAGTTGTGATTTCGTGCAGAATCCAAATGAATCATGTGTGTACATGAAGCTTAGTGGGAGTGTCATCATGTTCATTGTGCTTTATGTAGATGACATCCTGATCATCGGTAATGATACAAAGATGATGACTAGTGTTAATATATGGTTGTCCAATACCTTTGAGATGAAGATCACGGATAAGCCTTTTATATCTTGGGTTTGAAGCTGTTCAGAAACAGACAAAAGAGGGTATTGGGACTATCACAATAAGGATACATAAAAAGATATTGGAAAGATTCAATATGGATAATTCCACGAAAGGTATCCTTCACTTAAGACATGGTATTCAATTATATAAAGGCATGGATCTTCAAACTATTGAGGAAAAGAATGACATGGACGGATGCTCTTACCCATCGGTTGTGGGAAACTAGATGTATGACATGATATGTACTAGAACAGATATCTACCATGCAGTAAGAGGGGTAAGAAATTGTCAATACAGATATGGCGAGAAACACTGGAATGCAGTGAAAAGTATCTTCAAGTACCTAAGAACTCAATACTACATCTTGGTTTATGGAGATAATGATCTCCAAATCTTAGGGTACACTGACTCGGACATCCAATCAGATGTTGACATAGGAATTCAACCTCAGAGTTCTTATTCATGTTGAATGGTGGTGCTGTGAGGTGGAGAAGCAAGAAGTAGGACACCACGACTGATTCAACAACCGAAGCAGAATACATAACTGCATTGTATGCTATTAAAGAGGCGGTGTGTTTACACAAGCTCATCTTGGAACTTGGCAAAGATTCCTTGTTGGAATCGCCCATCCCATTGCTATATGATAACACAAGTGCCATAGCGCAAGCGAATGAACCCCCCACGGCATTATAGAAGTAAACATGTGGAGAGGAAATATCACATCATCCGAGAGATCCAAAAGCGTGGTGATATCATGATCACCAAGGTTGATAATGCCGACAACATTGCTGGTTCGCTAACCATGTTGTTGACATAAAAGGTCTTCAACCTGCATGTATTGAATATGAAGTTGAGAGTTGTACATGAATAGCTCTAAGGGCTAGTGGGAGAATATTGGACTTTTAAGCACTTTACACCCCATTAATGCAATACAAGTTATTGTTTAATCATGTCCATTTGAAATGGGATGAATGAATGAATGAATGAATGTGAATGCACTTTACTATTAAGGATCCCTTGTACAATTACGTTATGTACCATGGTCATATTGAATACCATTCAACTAGGTGGATGATGAATCTATATTTCATCACTCTTAGAGTTGAAAATAGAGCCTTGTTTTCGAGTAATTAGGAGCATATTTCCACAAAAATTACATAATTAGCATTCATGCATGCATTGATAGCATTTGCATTTTGGCATTCGCATCCGCATTAAATAAGAAGACAATTCACTTGTAAAAATCACTCATATTGTATAAGAAGACAATACACTAACTATAAATCCCATAAATTCACTCTATATTGTATATATTACTGACAAATAATACAAGAAAAATACCAAAAAATTGCTGACTTGAATTATTGCCCAATAAAACCCCAAACCAAGTTAAGGACCATGGACCTTAGAATGCACATATCCCTCTCATACATCTTCCGATATAGGTCTACTCACTTCTAGATTATACACATTCAGATACCTTCAAAATGAGATCAATTTCATTTAAATCGGAGCTTGTATGCAAAACTTGGGTTTTGGGACCCCATTGTACACTATATGTATGTATATTTGTACCCTTGTATTGTATTACTTTATTTAACCTCGTTTTCATTTTTGTCAATATGAAACTTGTAGATCTCATCGAGATCTACAACTTTCATGTTTTGAGTTTTTCCAAATTCGGCCATCTTCTCCCTATTATATCACATTTTTTTCAACCAACCAGATTGGGCCACGTGGCGCCCTCTGGTTGTGCCATGCGGCCCACTCCATTGCCCACCACGCACCTCGCCTCAAGGCCATTAGATAGCCTTCATCTCCTTCAGATCTTGGCCTTCCATTCCGCAACCTTTCTCAGCCGCTCGATCTTTCCTTTGATCTCATCCCTGCCGTCTGTCTCCACCTCACTCTCCTTAAGCCATGTGTCATGCTCATGGCCGCTGGATCTTAGCCAATGATTAGATCGCATCCGTTCAATCCCAGCCATTTCCTGACCATCCGATCAACACCTAGATGAACTCACAGACTTCCTTTAGGACCTCATCCTTAGCGCTCCACGTGGCGCGCTCTGTGTCGCTTGATCTATCCATCCATCGATCGCATCCCCGCCATCGATTCCCAGGAGATCGTAGCCCTTCAATCCTATTCCATATCTCATCATAGTCGTTCACCTCCACCTGCGCCTATGCTTTCCATGTGGCATCGTACATCGCCCTTCGATCCCCAAGCCTGATTTCATCTTCACCGTTCTTCAACGTCGCGCTCCCATGCTGCCACATGGCTTGATCACAGCCCTTCTATCGCACCACCATGATCTAATCCTGGCCGCTCCCTCGCGCCTACCTCCTCGTCGTTGGATCACTACATCCAACGGCTGAGGCTTCGTCTCCTACCTCCTGAGGAAGCCTCGCCCATGTCGCCCACTTCGCGATGGCTTCGCCCCCTTTTTATTTTTGGCTCCACTCCAGCCACCTTCTCTGCCCCATGTTACCTCCCTAACATAGCCCCAACCTCCACCTTCCTTGATGCCCTCCACGATCTCCATGACACTCGCCCACGTCGCTCCACAAGCTCCACAAACATCACCTCCCCATCACCTGCACCTCCACCTTCTCCCTTTAAATTTTACTCCTCCGGCCACTTTCCAGCCCATCCGCCCCTGCATAGAGATTCCCAGAGCTCCCTTCTACCTTTTGGTGACAACAATTAGGCGAGAGAGTGAGCGATGATGGCGCTATCTTCTCTGGAAAGATCCACGGTGTAGCATATTGTGCCGTAGCTCTGTTGACAAGCTGCACGAGCTCCACACCTCAAGGGACGACCAGGAGCTCTTCCCCGAGCTTCTAACCCCAAGTAGCTTCCTCCATCGTCTTCTCCAATCTTCATCTTCTCCCTCTCTGTTTTTCTCTTATTTTTCCTGTCATCTACGATCGACTCCACACCTCTCTGACCATCCACCGAGCTCTGCCTTGGAGCTCTTTCCTTCATGCATTCATCAAATCGCCTCCACGACGCTTCGAACCATCTCAGCTCACAGCTCCGACGGTCGTGGTGGAGCATCACCTCCGCCCGGTTACCACTTCGCCCTCAGACCTCTGACACACCCCTTGCACACCCCACGAGCACTGCACTCGATTTCTAGCACGAACTAACCCTGCAGGACCCATAATCTTCATAGGCCGGACTTCACGCCAGAGCCACTTCGAGCTACATCTCCACCGGCCTCCAGACCTCCCCAGTTGCTTCTAGAGCCTTCGGTAGCCTCCTGACGCTTCCATGATCGATCCTCACTATCCAGGATCCACCGGCGAGCTTCCACGACCTCAGGCGATTAAGGCGGAGCCAGGGCACCATCGCTGAAGCCCCGCCAAGTCCGCCGCAGGAGGCGACGGACTGGAGAAGATGAAGTACAGATACCGTTGGATCTTCCCGATCCAGTGGTCCTCGTCACGATACCTGGCCCAGTGCCCGAATCTGTTGGATCTTCCTGATCGAACGGATCTCGTTACGCCACGTCCTCTCTGCTTCGACTTCTAGATACCATTGGATTGATCGCTATCCAACGGCATGCAGCAAGCCACGTCACCATCCCCTCCAGCTCCAGATACCATTTGATCTTGCTGATCTGACGGACCTCTGCACGCCACGATGACCGCATCATGCCGCCATTGGATCGCTCCGGATCTAGCGGTCCAGCCTTCGCCACATGGAGTCTCAGAGCCTCTTCCTCGACCCTAGGCTCGGAGTGACCGAAGCTAATCTGAAGCTAGTCCGAGCCTCCAGAGTCTTCCGAGCCTCTTACGCCTTCCGAGCCTAGACTCCTCATGTGTATCTCACATGAGGATTGGGTAATTTGCAACGAGGCCCCGACAAGTTTCAGAAATTGCATTTTAGTCCCTACTAGGAATCATGTGAGGCACACGTGCTTCAGTGGGAATTTTGCATCCATACCCCCTCTATTATAGGTATTTGCACTTTAGTCCTTGTATGCACATTTTATTTTAAGAAATTTTATTTTCTGTATTACACTTTAGTCCTTGTCTTTGCACGCATTTTTAGTGTCCATATTTCATCATTTTTAAATTCCAAAAATTGCAAGTTGTAGTTTAACATGTCCTCTATCTTATGTGACATGTGTCCTATTTTTGTGAGCTGCATTAAATTTAATAATATTATTTTGGTGAAATCTGACATATTTTGCCCATTGTGTGCCTTTTATTTAATATTAACTTCTTTGTTGCTCCAAAAATCACCATAAAATCACATTAGACTTAGGTTAAGTTGCTCTACACTGTGCCCAAAATCATAGCATTTTCACACATCATGAGGCCTGAACAAATCAAATAGTATTTTGCCTAATTGATTTTTCATAGATCCAATTTACATAGATTTTTAGGTATATTAATTTTCCTGGATTCCTCTTACTTAGACTTATCTAGGATAATTTTTATATCTAGAAATAATGTATCTTTGTATTTATTAAAATTAATTTTGAAAAAACTTCCTTGCATTCATATTTTATTCATATTAAATTCATATAGAGTTTAAAAATTCCAAAAAAATTGTAGTCACTTAGTTTCATAGAATTCCATCTTCTGGCCAAGTTTCATTAATTTTGGACTTTATTTAACATTCTTTTTAATTTAACATGCAAATTTGGCATGAAATTGCATTATTTTTCTTTTAATTGCATAAAACTATATAAAAAGACCAAAAAGTATTCTTCTAAAAATCTGATCTTTAAATTAACTGAAAATTTACCTAAGGAGACAGCTGCCTCCCTGAGTTTGACCTTGGTCTTGCCCAAGTAAAATAAATCTGCTGGTTGGAATTAATCGAACATTAAATATGAGTGGTGTTTTTTATGAAGTCTTGATTACCCGACTGCAACGAACTTAACATCTAATTTGATCGATAACTCGGTTGAATTAACAAGGATAGCTGAGGCGGCATCAATGGACACGAATGACATCAAACATGTGATATTCAATAAAGATTTACAATCTGAGAAAGGGATGGTAATCTTCCTCTAAAGACTGATTTCCATATGACTTCTTGATGTAGGTCCTATGTATATGAATGAAGATTTATATGTGTTGGAGTAATCAAATCAATGAGCTGACTGGATGAGTTCGAGATAAACTAAGGCCTAGATCGTAACTATCACAATCAGGCACAAATCCTTTGACATGAGACAGTTATGCATCTATATGCTTGAGTATGTGCATTTGACATACCAATATGTTGGTGACCCAAGCAAGCTCCGTATATTGACGAGTTGGTATGCATATGAAGACGTATGAGAAGTATGATCTCTCAAAGGAATCATATAGGTTCATAGTTGATGAACCGGGAAATAGAGCTCACTCGTGAGATTTTTGGGTCAAAATGAATTCCATACATGGTCGTCTTGTTTATGAAATAAGATATGAATTCGAGAGATTAATATATGCTTTTGGAAAGTATATGATTAATAATGTAATCCAATTATAGAATGATAAATCAACTAATGTGTTCCGAAGAAGACAGTCAAACTAGGTTTAGAACATCGAATATATCAAAGTTTTCCAGTGTGAAGGATGAATGAGTATTAGGAATATTTAGGATTAAATCTATCATAATAGATCATTTACCATGACACTTCCATTCCGAGGGAGTGATGAAACATGATGGACTTTAGTATCTCCATTTTGCTAGATGATTTGAGATTTAATTAAATTAAATAATAATTAATTTGAATCTAATTTCCAATTTAAATTTCAATATCCAAATAAATAGTCGTGGAAATAGAAATATACAAGCACCTTAAGCTCATCTCTAAGCTCCAAATGGTTTGGACTATGATAAGAAATGACGAGGAAGATAGGATATGCTCATCGATACTTTCTCGAGCTCACAAAGAGTTGCTTGTGTTTTGTCGAGCTCACTTAGAGTGTGAAGTATGCTACTCGAGCTCAATTGATAAGAGTGTATCAATTTCAAGCTAAAATGGTACAAACCCGAAAATTGGATTGATATCCATATTTCAAGTTGCTATACATGGATAGTATGATATCAGGATTTCAAATCCGATTTACATAATTATTTTCAAGGCATGAAATTGTGTGAATTTGATTCACATTAATTTTGTAGATGTAAATTGGATTTATATTTTTAATTTTGTACTTGTGAATATGATCATAAGCTATAAGGATTATTTCTATAATTTCTCAAATGTGGATAATCAGATTATTCACTGAATTAATAAATTCAATTTCAATGCCTATTTGAGGTAAATTTGGTGCATCTACATGGTAATGTACACATCGCACCATGTTGTTGAGTCCTTATTGATTAAAGATCCAATGTTGTTACGTATTCTATTAATTAATATTAATTGAAGATAAAAAAGAGATAATTCTTGTTGAACAAGCACGTGATCTTAAGTCCTTTATCAACAATCAAAAGGCCGTAATTTCACTCTCCTACTTGAAGCCCTAGTCTTCAAGAGAAGTGTTCTTTGTGTATAAAAGGAGAGGAAGTCTCTCTCTTTTATTAACATGTGTTTTTGGAGAGCTTAGTTCTTTGGGAATTCTGTGCCTTGTTGAAGAAGAAGAGTCTTGAGTGTATCCATCTCTGACACACATCTTCTTGAAGCCATGTTTTTGAAGGCAACATCCAAGTTTGTGGAAGCAATGCGGTTTATCTTCGCACCCACAAGAGAGAACTGTGGATCAGAATTGATTCAGAAGGTTCTTTTTACTAGAAACCTACGCTTCAATTGTGTTGAAATTTCTTGTTTATGCGATGAACATACAATATTTTAAGAAAAATATGTGCTAAATATTATGTGTTTCCATGATGCAAAATTCTTGAATCTTCAATTACTTCCTTCATACCAATTACACAAGCACGATGGGTACAAAAGAAAAACCACCAGAGAATCATGTGACGATTTATGGATTTGAGAATCAACAGGGATCTGTTCGCAGTACGAGTAGGAACCAGTAGACCTAGATAGTGGGTTGGGGGCCGGCCTGCCAGCTTGTCTTGCATGGATATGGGTTAGGGTTGGTCGAAAATTTATGTATGAGCCGGCTCGACCCAGCTCGCTTGTTGGTCCGCTCATCAAATGGGAGGGTCATGGACATGCATCATAAAGCTTAGGTCATCCCAGGCCGGCCCACAAGAATAAAAATACTTACTAAAAAATATATAATACATGCATTTATTATAATTTACTTCAATTTTTTAATGAATTGGTTGTTTTATAAGGGCACCAGTGTTTCTTTGATGGACAAAAACTCAGGCAAGGTGTTGAATCAAGTCACGTATAACAAAAGTTTGTGGAGACACATTAGAAGCTACATCAACCATCTATTCAGTAGCACCAGCTGATTATGGAGACACTTCAGGCATCAGTGTTTCTTTGATCTTGGTGGTGGTTGTTTTCATGCAACAGCAACAACATATAATTACTGCACATCATGTAGGCAATGGCTATGGTTTCCAAAACAGAGGCAAGGGTACAAGGAATGTTAACAATAAATGGTTGGAAGTGGAATGGCAATGAAACATAATTTTTTTTCTAACGATAAAAACCTAACCTATATTTAATAATACATGAAATTGAAAAAAAATAAATTCGATCCATGAGCCAGCCCGGCCCAGTTCGGCCTAGACAAAGGTCATGCTTGAGCCTTGAAGTATGACATGTGGACGACCCGGGCCTTGGACAGAGTGCTTTGGAACGTTGACCCGTTCCACCCGGCTCATGACCAGTCTAGCCTGCATTTTGGCCAGGCCTAGGAACTAGGGGCCTTCCTACAAAATTCACAACTCTCCTTCTTGGCACTTGAGCTTCCTTAGGCGGTGAACGGTTGAGATCTACTATATTGGATCTCACAAATGTTGTACACCTTGGAGGATGGTCCCTATTCTTCCTCAAACCATACGGTACGTTCCAGGCGATGGACTCAACTGTTCGTAGAACAGGTGCTCGACGACTATGCGAAAGCTCCAGATGATCCAATCTCCAATGGTTTATGATGTCACTTTTATAAGTTACCTGACTTGCCTTTGATGATGGATGTTATATTCTCGGATCAGATGATACTCGTGATTATTACTCAAGACAATGGCTCAAGAAATTGTACAGATGTAGGTGATGCTCCCGTTGAGTTATGGTCGAGCTTATTCCTTTGTATATCCTCTAGGTACTCGATGGATTTACAGATGCTCACTCTATGATGACACACGGATGGTGTTCAACACTTCAGTGCCCGACGGTGGCTTCTGGTGTTCAACTTCAATTGGTGTTTCAATACCTGTGACAAGGACAAATCGATGGCTCGAGGATGATGCACCTCGACCTAATGTTAGAATGAGGAAGGTGGAAATGGATGGGCGGTTCCTGCGATGGTGATCGATGGCAATCGAAAGCTCAGATTTATGTTGATGTGAGTTGATTTGATAAAAAGGAGGTGCAGAGGACTGGAGTAAATCAGAATGGAGATAGATCGGAGGTTGGATTTTGGATCAAAATTGACAAGGAAATGGATGAGAAGAGAAGGATTGAGACGCATAAGGGAGAAGGAAAATCAGAATGGAAGAAGGAGAATAAGAAATCTACCAAGAATAGAAAACGAATGTTGTGCCTAAGATCTGGAGCACGAAGTTCCAGGTGATCCTGTCCTCAATGGAAGCGGAAGCCTCCAGTGGCTCATGCGTGGAGCCAGGCTTAGTTGCCGGCTACGATCATGCCATCCTCTCTCAACTCTCTCAATTAGACGCGGAGTAGAGATCCTGTCACTAGCTCTCTCGCTTTCTCAAGAACTTGAATTTGTAGAGGAATGAAAATGGTGAATGATTGGAGGATGGAGAGGAGGGTTATTACTAGGTGGAAGAAGGAGGTCCAGGTTTAATGAACCTAGACTGGATTTAGGGCCCAAGGTTCATCAGAGACGATTAAAGCGAATATGGTCGTGTGGAGGTTAGGTCAACAAACACGAGGTTGGAGTTATTAGGGACAACAAGGATCTCTAGGATTAAGCTGGAAGAAGAGGAGAAGAAGGATACAAGATGAAGGAATAAGAGAAGAGGAAGAAAAAAGAGAAGAGGGTTGACTTCTGGTCAACGAAATAGACAACTCGATGGGAAAAGACTACATGGCAAGTTTTGCCACTAGAAGACTTCTAGTCTATGGTCTCCTATGTTGTCCTTGTTAATGGCAGGCCTGAGGGGGGGTTTCTTCCAACCGCGAAGAGGGATCTGACAGGGATGCCCACTGGCTCCGTTGTTGTTCGTGATTGCCGCAGACGTGTTGGTTATTCTTATGCGGCTGGCGGTGGAGGGAGATTGGTGCGGTGGCTACACAATTGGGGATGTCTTGGTTCCTATCTTGCAGTATGCTGATGACACCGTGATGTATCAGAGAGCTGAATCAAACAAAATTTATCGCACGACAAGGATTCTAGAAATTTTTGATTACATTTCGTGCCTCAGGATTAATCGATAAAAGTCCACAATGGTGCCTTTTGGGATGACACAACAGAAGGCGGAGGAGGCGGTAGCGAGTTTGCGGTGCCCCATGGGGTACTGCCGGTTACGTATCTAGGACTTCCTTTAGTGGCTGGGAGGCTTCAGGCTTGTGACTGGAGGCCAGTGATGGCGAGATTGGAGGGACGGTTGGCAGGCTAGAAGGCTTCTACACTCTCTAAGGGAGGGAACGTTGTGATGTTGAAACATGTCCTCTCTGCAATCCCGGAATTTTTCTATTCCACGAGATTGTTGCCAGTTGGGATCAGAATGAGAATGGAGGTTCTGATGAGACAATTTCTTTGGTCGGATGGGCGACAGGAAAAGAAGGGAATTCATTTGGCTGATTGGAGTGTGGTAACAACAGCGAAGAAACTCGGGGGCTTAGGAGTTGTCAGATTGGGGGAGATGAACAGGGCTCTAGTGGCGAAGTAGGTGGTGCGGATATGGGAGAGGCTGGAGGATCTTGTGTATCGGCTCATGCGAAAGTTACATGGTAATACCTTGCCTTTGGCGGCCGCTCGGGTTAGGGCGCCCTCTTTGTTCTGGCAGGCTATTGAGCAAGTACTTCCTCTTATGGCTACCAAATGAAGCTAGTTTTGAGGAATGGAGAAAGTTTTAGATTTTGGTTAGATGAATGGACAGGGGATGGAGTATTGAGATAGAGATTCCCCAGATTGTTTGGAGTGGCTAGTGGTAGAGAGGAGGTGGTCAGCCGGAGGTAGGAGAAGGAGGGATGGAACGTTGGATTCGGCAAGTTGCACTATGTTCGTAGATTGGAGGATCTCCATATGATGCGTAAGGAATTATCAGAGGTGGAGGGTCCCTCGAATGGTCGTGACCACTAGGTGTGGGGCGACGGGAAATTCACGGTGAAGAAGGCCTACCGTTTCTTCACCAGCAAGGAGGGGCAGGGGAGCAGAGACATTAGACTTGATGCCAATCTCGTTTGGAGGAGCAGGGTACCAAGCAGAGTGAACGTATTTATATGGTTGTTCAGACTAGGGAAAGTTCTCACTAAGTGCAGCCATAGCCAGTTATTGGGGGTGGATGATCGCCAGTGTGATAGATGTGAGCAGGGAGTGGAGGATTTCGATCACATTTTCTTCTCTTGTCCGCACTCGGCACGGGTCTGGAGTGATGCTGGGATTCCTTGGATAAGAGTGGAGAATGTGTCCAGCTTCTAGAATTGTGTTAGAATGGAATGTGGGGAAGGTCGTGCAGAGGCCTCATATCATTTCGCCATCCTTTGGGAGATATGGCGTGGTAGGAATGATGTATTGTTTTGAGGGAGTGTGTTCTACTCTGACAATATAAGGGAACATTGTGGGGCATTATGTGTGTTTTGGAATCATATGGTGTATAGTAATCAATGTAACATATTTACCTATATATACATAATTTTCATGCGGTTGGTCTCAAATTTGGACTACACCCCTTATTCATTCAAAAAAAAGGAAAGAGGACAAAACACGATGTATAAATATAATAAAACAGTATATAATAGATAATAAATAAATTTATTATCTGATAATTAACCAATGTGGTGAATCCCAACTCTAGATGTCACCTTTTTTCTAAAAAATAATAAATAAATTTAAAAAAATAGTATAAATAATTAAGTTTTAATATTTTAATAAAGTACTTTATTGTAGATTAATAATAAATAAAATAAATTACCTCAAATATTTAAATTAAATATGAAAAATTATAGGTATAAATTATCTATATACAATAGAATACATATTTTTAAATTATTTTTTTACAAATAACTTTTATTTTATATTTTATTATTTTATATATAGTTTAAGAATTATATTTATTTATTTATTTTTAAAATATTATTTAATTATACAAATAAATACTAAGATGTACAATATATGTACATTATACATATATATTAAGTATAAATGTTTGTGTTCATAATTTTTAATTCGTAATCTATTTATCATTTTATTTTATTTATTTTAATAATAGTAAAAGGGTTTTAAGTCTTTTTTTAATTTTTTATAAATAAAACTATTTACAATATATGTGTAATTTACCTATATCACATATATATACATTTATTTTTGTATTTCTAACTTTTGTAATTTTTATTTGCAATTTATAAATGCATTATAAAAATATAAATATTGAGGAGTTATGAATAATAAAATAATAAGAAGATATTATACCATTGTACACATACCATATTACCCAAAAAAATGACTTTCACATCTTAACTCTTATTTTAATGAATTCAACTTCATTTTAATAATTCTCAAATGTCTGTTTGTGTTTGTTACTTGTTTCTACATGTATATACATATGACCGACGTGGGTGTGGGTGTGTACGTGCTTATGCATGTTTTATGTGTGTGTGTGTGTATGTGTGTGTGTGTGTGCACTTACGTGCACACACATTTGTGTGTGCATGTGTGTGCGCACACACATGTGTGTATAGGAAAAGGGAATATGTTCGTGACTTGTTGGAAATTTTGTATTCATCACCTTTATCCACCCTTTGATTTTGCCTCAGGATGAGTAGGTGCAAGTGGCTCTACCTTGGAATATACACAATTTTAAACATCAAGGCAATGAGTGGTCGAGAGGTGATGAACAAGGAACTTATGTGAAGATGAACTGCATACTCTCCCAACCTTTATGTGTGCACGGTGTGCGTGCATGTAGGTGTGCGTGTGTGTGGGTGTGCATCCGTGTGTATGCACTCATGCACAAAGGGGTCTGTACATGTGTGTGTGTGGTGTGGCATGGCCTACGTGTGTAGGTGTGTGTGTGGGTGTGCATGTGTGTGTACGCACTCATGCTTGAAGGGGTGTGTGTTTGTGTGCGTGTGTGTTACATATACATATATCTAGATTATATGAAAAGATAGATATACATATACATATACATATATATATGCATGCATACATATATATATATACATATGCCTATACATACGAGAAAAATTAGGTTGAATGGGACTGCTCCCATCCCATTTCTCTGTATTTTTCTATTTTATTTTGAAAAATATCATCTACATTCATCATTATATACCTCTAATATGTCATTCCAATTTTGTCAGAAATGGATACTACTATACCCTCCATCTAGAACAAGAAATATCAATGGCCTCAATATTGTTGTAATTGACATATTCAAGATGGAGGCTATAGGAATCTCTATTTCTGACGAAATTGGAATGACATATTAGAGAGATATAGTGATGAAAGTACATGATGATATTTTAAAGAATAAAAAATTGCAAATAATAAGATGGAAGCAACCCATTGGCTCCTCCCTAGGAGCAACTACATTTTCTCTATATACATAGATATATGTGTATGTGTGCATGCAAATATACATCTATATACATACACACACAAACATAGATAAATAAATATAATCATTTTTTGTGATTCGTGATCACCATAAAAAAACATGTCAAATTCTCATAATAATATTGAGGCACAACAAAAAATCCTATAAAGAGGAATATTTTAGAAATTGCTACTATATCATGTAATGGTATACATATAACAATAAATATTATTCATTGCAAATTATCTCTGATTCTTGACATTTATAAGGAATGTAATATTGATTGCTACACTATTTGCAGTGATATATATAACGATAATAATCACTCATTGTTGCGAACTTTAATAATAATCACACGGAAAACCTTCACGGGGCGTTCGTTTGGGGGGTTACCCGCCATTTTGAGGGGGTTATCACTCAAAACACATATCTCTAACTCTCTAGTGGGGCCCATTCTCTATCAATAATAAAATATATCATACCATCACATCATATAAAAAATATAAAATACTCAATTTCTACTTATTATTCCAAATTTCAATACAATCACATCACAACAACTACCCTATTTTTCAAATTTCAATACAATCATATCATAATAACTACTCACTTTTTCAAATTAAAATACAATCACATCACACAAACCCTCCCAACTCTAAACCTACCAACCAAACATCAAAAATACAAAAACGGGTTATCCTCCCACAGATAACCCATGAATCAAACACACCCTTAGAAAGGTAAAATTCTGTATACATTTTTTTTAATAATGACATAAGAATGTATCAATAATATGCCATTGACTTCATACATCAACAATTATGTAATGCATTACTAATTCCAAAGTATTATCTTTTGACTTTTGCAATAAATTTAATCCATTGTTATATACTTGATATTGGAAGATACAAAAATGAGTCTAAATTATTCATCATTGTAGGTTCATTTTGTTGTGGTGAGGTTCAAGACATAATAAAAATGATTACTTGCAGCCCCTTTTAATGTTGTGTGAGGACATTGACTCGTCTGTTTTATATGATAAAGAATCTTCTAATCTTCATTTGACGAAGGATAGAGGATAAAATATTGTTGTCACGATAAAAGCTAATCATAGTCTCCTATGCATCTAGGTTGCCTGGCAAAGCTTTTGCAACAAATCAAACTGTATGGCTCGTAGTGAATGAAGCAGATAGCAAAATCTTTCCAAGAGTCAGACTTGCTAAGGTTGGTGTCCATTATAAATATCCAAACTTGCAGCTTTCACTTATCACCTCCATAGCATATATGTGCAAAAATTATATATCATGAAGTTAAATAAAAATTAGTTGTGGCAACGAAAATTCCTTCGTCACAATTGTATGCGTCCCCTGTGATAACGAAAATCAATTTCCCTTTGTGACAAATTGGTGTGACATTGGCCTGTCAATTAACATAGAAACCCTATAACAATTTCTCTTAATTGACAATTTATTTTCTATTGCCGTTGCATGTATATGTACTGGTGCTGCCCTACAGAATGCAGGAATTCAGGTATGTCAATTGAACCAGGCACTTTATTTTCTTATTTTAAGCATTGGTAGAACCTTCAAGAAGATGACATGATTAGCTGCAATTTAAAACCTACAAACTTTTAAGGTAGCTCTAATTGGTAGGATATTCTACCTATTATTATGGGATCTTTACCTTGCTTCTCGATGAGAACTGAGGAGTCAATATGCTAGATTTAAGGTGCAGAGTAATTATAATTCTTATATTTTTCTAGATGCTGTTAGTGCCACCGGAGATCGTTTGGCATACATACCTGCAAGGGAAGTGAGGACTCGAACTTTGCGGTGAATGGTTGGATGGGTCCTCCTGCAGCAAGGAAGGATCAGAGGTTGACCTCCGACCACGGACTGGGTCGGAGAGGGAATACAGAAGGAGGTGCGAAGTATGGTGAGATGAATGTGCGATTCGGTGGAGGAAGAAGGTGATCTGATGGGTTCTGCCTGTAACAAAGAAAAAAAGAACAAACTAAATACTACAAAAATTAGTGATGATTATTTAAAATTTTGAAAAATAGCAACTAATAAATGTAGTTATGTGGAGCGTCACTAATGATATAGAGACATATATTATACTCATTGCTAATTTCAAATATGAAAATTACTTCGCAATGAATAATATTGCCACTATATAATTAATAACGACTAATATAACGACGGATTTTGAAAAAAAAGGTCTGTAATTTTTTTGCAGTAAAGTATAGAAACAACTAGATTACTTAGCTACATGAATCAATTGAATCGTTGTTTCAAGTGACCGCCGCAGCACAAAACTGGCAAGGGTGAAGCATCAATGCAGATTATGGTCACATGGATCACGCCTAAACATCGGCCCAAGGACTCACGATTACTCGATTGCATGCCTCATCAGACCTGTCACGTCGGAGGAACTAGAGCTCGTTAGTAGAATGTCAGATCGTTGAAATTAGGGCACAAGGTGGCTCTTATTGTGGAGAGTGAATTCAACGTATGCAGGTGGCTGATGACCTCTCTGATCGAGGATAGAGGTGGTAGCATGGCGTTGTGACCGACGGTTGACAGGAGGAACCGAGGAGGGGAGTGTTGTATTAAAAATTGTATTTAGGTTTTAATTGGAAAACCTATTAATTATAATTGACAATAATTTGGTTTCAATTGGGAAACCAAATGGTTTGGAGGGAAAGTTGGGAATTCCCAAATTTGAAACATGGTTGAGTTTGGATGAAAGTTTAGTACCATACCTTAGAGATCTAAACTTTTGGTGGACTTATATATGAGTCCATACCCCAAGCTCTTGTAGCAATAGTAGAGAGGAGGAATGGAGGACCACACACGCACGCGTGCGCGCTCCGCTCCGCCTTCGGCACCGGCTCCGGCTCCGGCTCGGGAGAGTCAATTCGGATCTCGATACTTTTGCTGTGGATTTCATTTGGCTGATCGATTAAATTAATCAGACAAATTAATTTAATCGCGATCATATTGGGAATCGAACTTGATCCAAACGGATCGACTTAGCCGCAGTTTTGGAATCCGAAAGGACACGACCAATGAGGGGCGTTTTCACAAACCGAAGAGACTGCACGCGAGCCCTTCTTTTTATATCCCCCCACCCGACGCCGTTTTTCTACACTCGCAAGAATTCTCCACCCGCTGTCACTCTCGCTCTCTCTCTCTCTCTCACGCCTGTGACCTGTTTCTTCTCAGCTGCAAGTTCTCGGAGGTGCTTTCGAGGACGGTCTCGTCGGTGTGCGCGGACAACGACCGTGAACCGTCGTATCCTGGGAGCGGATCGCCAGTACCCAACGCACCGGTATTGTGGGGGCGAAATCCTCTCTAAGGACAGTCCATTTCATGGACGCTTCGGTGATATCTAACCTTATCTTTCTTGTATTTTGTTTGCCGCAATTTATTTATTGCTTGCCCTTTTCTGGATCACGCCCATTTGTTTGTTTCCGTCTGATTAATCGGTTCTGGTTTTCTTTTTTTAATCGGATAATGGATTGAATTTGCACATTATTAATCTTAATAATCTGTATTATTGATCTGTCAATCCATTGCAATCTGTTTGATTACTGTTTAATATGTGCTTGGTTTATTCTGTTAACAACAATCTTAGAGAGGATTTCCGGAACCGATTATAAAACTATGTTGGAAACAATGTTTAAATCGATGGTAGATATGACGGGTATGCCTGAAAAATTCGGTGGACAGAACTTTAAGCGTTGGCAACGACGCATGAAGATCTGGTTAACCACCATAGGGTTAATCTCGATGCTTGAAACCGACTGTCCTACGGTGGAGATGGAAAACCCCTCACCCGATAGCCAGAAGGCGCAATCTGCGTGGAAGGAACGTGACCGTATATGTCATGGTTGCATCTTGTTGGCTCTGTCTAACACGTTGTTTGACATATATTGTTCGTCCATGCAGACTGCGAAGGGGCTATGGGAAGACTTGGATCGGAAGTATAATACTGAAGACCTCGGTATTGAGAAATACTCTGTAGCTAAGTTTTTGAAGTTTTCCATGGCTGAGGGAAAGTTAGTTTCTGAACAGGAACATGAGTTTTTACTCATGCTCCATGGTTTAGAGGATGCCGAAATGAAACTTCCAGAGAAGTTTCAGGTCATGTACATCATAGAAAAATTCCCCAAGTCATGGGAAGACTTCGGTATGACCCTGAAATACAGAGAGGGGAAAATTTCTATGGATGACTTGATGGTGGCAAATGCCATAGAGGAGGAACACAGGAAATAAAAACATGTGCTTCCTGTTGATATTCAGGCTAAGGTCAATTTCATGACCTCGAAGGGCAAGGATAAGAAGGGAAAGGGTCCTAAAAATAATAAAATGAAACCAAAGGGCAAGATCCAGAAAAAGGAAAAGAATAAACCTTGCTGGCACTGTAATCAGGTTGGCCATTGGAAGAAGGACTGTCCGTCCTTGAAGGCTCAACCTAAGGCTACAGACGGGAGTCCACAAGTGAACATGATCACTATGGGACTCGGGGCTAGCGAGGGGTATGTCTCTGTAAAACCTGAACTATACCATATCCATAATCCAAATGAGTGGCTCGTGGATACGGGAGCCAATGTAAATATATGTTCTGATAGAACGTTGTTTTCTTCTTATCAGACCTGCAGCGGTGGGACTGTGAAGATGGGGAACGACTCTGCGGCCAGGGTGCTAGGGTCGGGACAAGCCAACTTGAGGTTCTCCTCTAGACGTATCTGGACGTTGCACAGGGTGCTGCATGTTCCTGACATCAAGAAGAATGTGTTATCTAGCTCTATCTTAGTTAGAAATGGTTTTGAATTAAACTTTAAATGTAATAAAGTTGTTATTCTGATACATGACATTTTTTATGGAAAAGGCTATTTGGCTGATTTTGATTTGTTATTTAGAATTAGATGTGATTCAGTAAACATTAATGAATTGAATGTTTTAAATTCTGAATGTTCTAGTTTTATGTCTCATGTTGTGAATAATCTAGAATCTTGTGATCTATGGCATGGTAGATTGGGATATGTAAACCTAAATTCAATTAAAAGAATGATTATTTTTAAGTTGATCCCTAAACACACTATTGATAAAACTCAAAAATGTGAAATATGTGTGCAAGCTAAGATACCTAGGAAGTCGTTTCAGTCTGTCTCTAGAGATAGTGAGATCTTGGATCTAGTGCACATGGATATCTGTGAGTTTAATGGTGTGTTGACCCGAGATAATAAGAAATACTTTATCACCTTTATAGATGATGGTAGTAGATACTGCTATATATATCTAATGAAAACCAAGGATGAAGCCTTAGAGAAATTTCTTATCTTTAAGAATGAGGCTGAGACACAAACAGGAAAAGTGCTTAAACACCTTAGGTCAGATAGAGGAGGTGAATATACCTCTAACATATTTGATGAACAATGCAAATCTTTTAGCATAGTTCATGAAGTTACGACCCCATATTCACCGCAATCAAATGGGATAGCAGAACGGAAAAATAGAACCTTAACTGACATGATCAATGCTCTCCTACAGAGTTCTGGACTTCCAACCTATATGTGGGGAGAAGCCTTGAATACAGCTTGCCATATTATGAATAGGGTTCCTCCGAGACATATGAAAAAATGTCCCTTTGAACTTTGGAGAAATAGGAAACCAAGTTTAAGATATCTCAAAGTGTGGGGCTATCTCGCTAAAGTTTTAGTCCCAGAACACAAGAGAAAGAAACTTGGTCCTAAAACTGTTGATGTGGTCTTCTTAGGTTACCTGGAAAATAGCTATGCATATAGGTTCTTGGTAATTCGGTCCGAGATACCGGGCATAGATGTCAACACTATTGTTGAACTCCGTGATGCTACCTTCTTTGAGGATGTCTTTCCGTTGAAGACTGGAATTCCTCAAAATCTGACCATTAAGGGCGCCTCTACATCAGTATCTATTCCAGATCAAGTGGAAAGGATAACGAATGTGGGGGTTGAGACTCAATCTGAACCCAATGATCTTTCTGAAGAGATTGAGCCAAGGAGGAGTAAAAGACCTCGGATAGCCAAGGATCTGGGTAGCGACTTCGTTGTCTACCAGATCGAGGGTGATCCACCAAGTTACAAGGAAGCCATGGCTTCATCTGAAGCAAAATAATGGAAGGAAGCTATCAAATCTGAGATGGATTCCATTATGGCTAATGGAACTTGGGAGTTGGTTGATTTACCCAAAGGGTGCTCTACTATTGGGTGCAAGTGGGTGTTTAAGAGAAAGCTTAGACCTGACGGATCAATTGAAAAATACAAAGCCAGATTAGTTGCCAAGGGCTTTAGGCAAAAGGAAGGTGTCGATTATTTTGATACCTATTCCCCTATGACTAGGATGACCACAATCCGGGTGCTCATAGCATTGGCATCTGTATATGATCTCTCTATCCACCAAATGGATGTAAAGACCTCCTTCTTGCATGGCGATCTTGAGGAAGAGATCTATATGGATCAACCGGATGGGCTTGTGACTCCAGAGAATGAGGGAAAGGTTTGCAAGCTTGTCGAATCCCTTTACGGATTGAAACAAGAACCAAAGCAGTGGCATGAAAAATTTAACAAGACTATTTTGTCATGTGGCTTTAAGGTTCATGAATCCGACAAGTGTGTCTATTCCAAAGTGAAAGGTGATGAGTGTATTGTCTTGTGCCTATATGTTGATGACATATTGTTGTTCGGATCACATATGAGGATTATTAATGAGACTAAGGCTTTCTTGAGTAGCAAGTTTGAGATGAAGGACATGGGTGTTGCTGATGTGATCTTGGGTCTCAAATTGACAAGGTCAGTTGATGGGATTGTAATTTCTCAATCTCACTATGTTGAGAAAGTACTTGAGAAATTTGGATATCAAGATTGCAAAGCTGTAAGCACTCCTTTTGATTCATCCAAAACGCTGTTTAAGAATAAAAGTGGAGTACCTGTAGCCCAGCTAAGGTATTCACAAGTGATAGGAAGTTTAATGTATCTTGCCAATTGCACGAGACCTGATATTTTATTCTCGGTTGCAAAGCTGAGTAGATACACTAACTGTCCTGACCGTACTCACTGGGAGGCTCTGGATTGGGTAATGAAGTACTTGAAGGGAACTATTTCCCTTAGTTTGCATTATGGTAGACATCCATCTGTACTAGAAGGATACAGTGATGCAAGCTGGATAGGGAAAATAGAGGAGTCTGGGAGTAATGGTGTCACAGGGTATGTATTTACCCTTGGAGGCGGTGCAGTCTCCTGGAGGTATGTGAAACAGACCATTATAGCTCGATCCACTTTTGAGGCCGAGCTGTGCGCTTTGGACACCACTAGAATTGAGGCTGAATGGCTAAGGGAACTTCTGTCTGAAATTCCCATGGTAGGTCAGCCTGTTCCTGCGATCTCGGTACATTGTGATAATATGACCACAATTGCCAAGATCAAGAGTTCAAAGTTCAATCAGAAAACAAGGAGACACATACAAATCAGACTTAAGATGTTAAGGGATTTGGTGTCTCGAGGAGTGTTGGTTGTGGATTTTGTTGGATCCAAAGACAACACGGCGGATCCGTTGACTAAGGGACTTGATAGATCTTTAGTCCTAAAGTCTAGGCTTGGGATGCGAGTGAGACCCATTTGGGAGTTCCTCTATAGTAGCAACCCAACCTATCTGAGTGGAGATCCCACAAAATAGGTTCAATGTGGTAATAACAAGCTGTTTGGAGAACTGGTTGGCACTCTAATTTTAATGCGTAAGCATGAGTGTCTTATCCCTGGAAGCCTGAGTGCCATTTAAACTGCAAGTTTAGGAGAGCGTAGGCTCTGAATGGGTTCAAGCCTTTGGGCATGATGTTAGCAGTGCATCCTTGGAGAACGCCACCTATGTGAATGTTATTGTGGGCCGCAGCTAAAGGAAGAGGGTCTTTCCTGAACACACTCATGAAACAGGATAAGGGTGCATGGCCTTTAAGAGCACCAACCCTAAAGATTGCACCAAGAACAACGCTTTGTTGTTTCTACCGTATACTTTAACACCAAGGTCTGAAGTTCAAGACGTAGTTCACTTCGTTCCTGTTAAAGTGAAAGTAGTAAACTCAGGTATAGGTTCAAACCGGAAGGTACCTTTACTGAAAGCAAAGTGTGGGCAACCGAAAGAAGTCTCTTAATTCCTTTTGAATCTCTTTTTCAAATTGGTGAATTCGGGGGGATTGTTGTATTAAAAATTGTATTTAGTTTTAAATTGAAAAATCTATTAATTACAATTAACAATAATTTGGTTTCAATTGGGAAACCAAATGATTTGGAGGGAAAGTTGGGAATTCCCAAATTTGAAACATGGTTGAGTTTGGATGAAAGTTTAGTACCATACCTTAGAGATCTAAACTTTTGGTGGACTTATATATGAGTCCACACCCCAAGCTCTTGTAGCAATAGTAGAGAGGAGGAATGGAGGACAACACACACGCGCGCGCGCGCTCCGCTCTGCTCCGTCTCCGGCACCGGCACCGGCTTCGGCTCGGGCTCGGGCTTGGGGTGGGGCTCAGGCTCGGGCTCGGGAAGTCAATTCGGATCTCGATACTTTTGCTACGGGTTTCATTCGGCTGATCGATTAAATTAATCAGACAAATTAATTTAATCACGATCACATTGGGAATCGAACTTGATCCAAACGTCTCGACTTAGCTGTAGTTTTGGAATCTGAAAGGACACGACCGTTGAGGGGCGTTTTCGGAAACCGAAGGGACTGCACGCGAGCCCTTCTTTTTTTATCCCCCCACCCGACGCCGTTTTTCTACATTCGCAAGAAATCTCCACCCGCCGTCACTCTCGCTCTCTTTCTCTCGCGTCTGCGACCTGTTTCTTCTCGGCTGTAAGTTCTCGGAGGTGCTTTCGAGGATGGTCTCGTCGGTGTGCGCGGACGACGACCGTGAACCATCGTATCCTGGGAGCGGATCGCCAGTACCCAACGCATCGGTATTGTGGGGGCGAAATCTTCTCTAAGGACAGTCCATTTCATGGACGCTTCGGTGATATCTAACCTTATCTTTCTTGTATTTTATTTGCCGCAATTTATTTATAGCTTGCCCTTTTCTGGATCACGCCCATTTGTTTGTTTCCGTCTGATTAATCGGTTCTGATTTACTTTTTGTAATCGGATAATGGATTGGATTTGCACGTTATTAATCTTAATAATATGTATTATTGATCTGTCAATCCATTGCAATCTGTTTGATTATTGTTTAATATGTGCTTGGTTTATCCTGTTCACAACAAGTGGCATGTGGTTTTTTTGCATGAAAATGGAAGTGAAAATGAAGAAGTTGAATGGGTCAAATTTCCCAATGGAAAAGGGGTGTTGAGATGGTAGTCTGCAACCAACTAGAGAGCGGGTGAGTGGGTGTTGATCATAGAGATGGAATGGGGAGCAGAGTCAACATGGACTGTTTGGACCAATCACAAAATTTAAAGGAAATAAGTGAAAATAAAATTAACAAATAAATAGAAAAAGGCTTCAAAAAATATATAAATCAGTAATAAAATTTCTCAAAATAATGTTATGTAAAATATTTCAAAAGAAAATTTTCAAAAACACATTTAGTGTTAAATATACATATTAAAGGCTAATTTTTACGATGGTTGTCAGCTACATGATGGAGATGGTGTTGCACTAGTTTGTTAATCAAACACGATTAGTAATCGCAGCGTGTCCAAGTGTTTCTCAATCAATAGATAATCCACTATTGAAAATTCAGTGATAACTGCAAATGTGAGTTAAAATTTATTATAACTCTATAATGTATGTGTATATGTGCAAGTATGTATAAAGTGTAGAACACGTGGAGCAAACAGTAGAGTGTCAATACTTAAATTAATTACATCTAATTAAAAATTAATATATGGTTTTATTAGTTTTCTGTTTTTTCTTATTTTTATATGGGTTTTTGGTTATATTTATTTTTATGAATGTTTAGTTGTTATATATGATTTTTTATATTTTTATATTTTAATTTTTATTCTCTTTTAATTTTGCAAATTTTTTGTTTCTTTTTAATTTTTTAAATATATATACATATTTATATATAATAATAACAATATGAAATATTATAAGTAATATATAGTAGATATAGTATATATATGGTATTATATTTTAAATATATATAAATATAGTCAAAATACATAAAATAAAATATTTTTATGATTTATATATTTTTATCTATTTTTGGTAAGTTATATAGATTTTCTGCTATTTATTTATTTATTTTTAAAGCAATAAATAAAACAAAATAGTGTATTGAATGATTATACAAGATCATATTCGGTTTAATAAATATAAATAAGTCCAAAATTAATATAAAATTATTTTATAATATCTAGTATATATTATAAAGGAAATTCAGTAATTGAAAGTGATATTTTTGGTTCTTTAGATAATTTTTTCTAATTAATAAAAGATTTTTAGGTTTTTATAATTTTTATGTTTTATATTTTGTATTTTTTAGGTATTTTTGGATATGTGGTGGATAATATATTAATATAGATAAATTTTTAGAGGAATTTTTAGGGAAGTTCTTCTAACTTTTATGGGTTTTAATATTTAAACAGGATGAATATGTGTGTTTTGTATTTATAGTAAATAGAAAATTCAATTAAAATTCCATATAAAAATTATGCAAGTTCAAGCATCATGGAACGCACTTAAATTAATTTTTCTACAACTTTATTAATAACAAAAACATTTATACTAAACAATATACACAAAATAAAAATACTGAACTAGTACGGACCTATTTGAAATTATAATAAACTTTTAATACATTAAATAACATTTCCCAAAAGTTAAGTTAAAATTTTACAAAATATCCAATGCCTCAAGTGGGACAATGAAATACACACCTGAACTGATAGTTCTAGGAAGAGAAACTATCGTCGTTGTATCGTTCAGAAGAGATTGACAGAAAATTTTATTTGTTTTTATTTAGGGATTTTATCACTTGTGCCCCTTCGAGATATCGCAATATTAGTTATGCCCCTATCTTTTTGGTAATATCAGTTGTGCCCCTCACTTCTTGCTCCGTCATCAGTTGTGCCCTTCCGTTAGATTGACCGTCAAAAAATTAAAATAACCATGGTTTATTCAAACCACGATGTGGTTAAGAAGGGTATTATGGTCAGAATAAAAATAGGGGTCGATTTGGGAAGGATGGAGCAGAGCATGGTGCTCGAGAGGTTGGGCCGGGGAAGAGGGGCGGAGGAGGAGCTTGAGGGAGGAGCTCGGGGCAGAGCTCGAGGCTGGAAGGGGCCGGGTCAGGTAGGAGGGGCGGGTTGGGTAGGAGGGGCAGGTTGGGGAGGCGCTGCCCCTCCTCTTCTTTCTCTCTTAAGCGACGGGTGGCGGTGATGGTGGATGCTGGCTCACGGTCAAGAGGAGCAGCGACGGTTGAGGTGGATCTAGGAGGTGGAAGATGACGCGGCCGCTGGCTGTGAATGTCGCGATCGATCGGATGTGGCGCGTGGTGAACGACGGGAGGCCGCTCCAAGCAGAGGAGTTGACGAGAGGGGCAGCTATGGTGGCTCCGCCCAAAGCACGGAGATGAAAGATGGCGTGGCCGCTGGCTGTGGATGCGCATGGTCGATCGGAGGTGGTGCGTGGCGAATGGTGGGAGGCCCCTCCAAGCGGAGGAGATAATGAGAGGGACGGTTGTGGCGGCTTCTCCCAAGGCGCGGAGGTCGTGTGCAAAGAGCGGAGCGACGAGTGGAGGATGTGCGCAGGATATGGTTGGTGGTCCTCGTGCAATCGACGATGGCGGTGAAGCTCCCAGGGCTTCTGACGGCGCTGGGCTCGGTACGGATGGCGGTGATGAACTTCTTCACACGGAATCGCTGCGATGGGGGTACAACGCCGAGCAACGATCTTGGGTTCCGTAAGGTGTTGGTGATCATCAAGTAGAAGGGATGTTGGGCGAGGTGGGAGTAGTGGAAGCGACTTCTGGCAGAGCTGGAGGAGCGTGTGCGCGACCAGCTATGAGCTGGGAGGCCGATGATGGCTGGGGCGCCCTTCCTACCTGGGCGAGGTAGGCGAGAGGGCAGGGGAGGCGTGAGGGAGGTGGAGGTACGAGGGGCAACCTGGGCACTGGGTAGGTGGGGGCAGGGGAGGCGTGGGGGAGGAGGAGGCGCGGGGGAGGAGGGGTACGCGAAGCAGTCGTCCCCTTCGTGCTGCTCGAGCCTCGCCGGCGTGGTCAAGTTGGAGTCGTAGTGCCCGTGCTCGGTCATCGGCGGCAGTGGGGACGCACAGCGTGGGGGTGGAGGGAGGCTGGGGCGGAGGAAGAGGACAGGTCGGGGTGGGGAAGTGTTTCGGGTGGAGAGGGAGGAGGAGGAGGTTGGAGGAGGAGGAAGAGGATGGGGGAAGAGGAGGAAGAAGAAGAGGATGAGGAAGAGGGTGTCAAATGACCATTGAACCCTTTTTTAAAATTAATTCCGCTTATGTCCTCAAAGTTAACGTCTGTTTGCACTGTGGATGGACGGTCACTAATCCGAGGGGCACAAGTGATATATTAGCAAGAAATGAGGGGCACAACTGATATTACCAAAAAGATAGGGGCATAACTGATATTGCGATATCTCGGAGGGGCACAAGTGATAAAATCCCTTTTATTTATACTCCTAAACTCAAATGTATAGCGTTAAGTACGGGAGTGTCGAACTCAGGAAGGTAAACTGTTGAAAACTAAGGTAAAATAATAGAAAATCTAAGGTGTAAGGGTTTCCTAATTTTTATTTATTTTTAGGTAGATTTTCTCTATTTTCATTTGATTTTATGAATTTTATATTGTTTTTATTGTTTTAATATACCTATGCAAAAATATAGGTATATATTTTATATTTTTTATTTGGTTTTATATTTTGAAGTTTTTACGTGTTTTAAGTATTTTATATTTTTTATTTAGTTTTAGAAAATATTTTGTAATTTTTATTTTGTTCTTTTTTAAAAGTTAAAAACTATTTTTTATTGAAAATAGAAATTTTTTTATTTTAAAAATAGTCAATAAAGATAAAATATTTTTATGTTATTTTTATTAAAAAGTAAAGGAAAATGCCTTTAAAACGAGTTGTTATACGTATTTATACGATTTTACTTGAATTAGTAATGATTTTTTAGAGTTTTTATGTATTTTATATTTTAATTTATTTTAATATTAGATTTTTATTTTGTTTTTAGTTCAATATGTAAAATATAATAAAAAATATTATAAGTAATTTTTGTATGATTTTTGAAAGTATTTTCATATTTTTTATATATTTTTAAATTTTGTATATTTCATAAATATTTTTAGGGATTTTCTTACTACGAGAAAAATATTTTTATTTTTCAAAAAATGATTTAATATGGTATATAGTATAATACGCGGTATTTGTATGTATTTTTATACTATTTTTGTATTTTGTGTTTTATTTAATATGTATCACAATAGTATATGATTTAAGATACTATATAGGGGTGTTTTGGTATTTTTTGGAAAGATAGGGTTGCACGCGTAAAATGCAGAACTTCTAAGGGCATTTACGCAAAATTCACAAGATGCACATGACTAGTCACATGCTTCAGTAGTTGTTGGACCTGTTCGTGATTTAGATGATGATCGAAGATGAAAGTGCAATTATTCCAATGGTCACGTGTTGCTCACGTGTTCTGCATCTGTACGAGACCTGCTTGCAAAATCGTTAGAGGTAGGGTTCTTAAAGAAAATTCTCCCAAAAATATTGAAATGCAACCACACGGGGCACGTGCATCGCCCGATGGTTGAGTGGTGGGTTGGTGGGTTCGCTATAACGATGATGTGTGGCAAGGCTATGCGCCCTTTATTCGGATCGTTCGATTGCTTCAGATCAGAGGGTTGTTGTAGTCCAAGTTCTTCCCCAAATATCGTTTCCAGGCGGCAGAAGTATGCTCGATCGACAGTGGGGCTCTCAAGAGGCAGTGCTTGCGGAAATCAAGGAGGAGATGTTGCTGATGAATCCATGATTCATTAACTTTTCTGTCATATTTGTCTTAAAACCCTTAACAAATACATGTAAATATTCATTAATTCCCATCTTTTATAGAAACTTCATTCATAAATAAATATTCACTTTTAAGCATCAAAATCATGTAAATAAATAAAGAACAAAGAAAAGAAAGGCAGATTGGAAATATGTATATATGTACAATATGACTTATAAATATAAATATAACTGCTAGGTATATTTATAGCCTAATCCCCGAGACCAAGTCAGCATGGATTGATCGACAAACCAATAAGTAGGGGGAGATAAGTAAAGAAAACCATAAAAATAAATTAAGACACACTTCATGTACTTTCCACTATTTATCAAATAAATATAAAACTTCAATGATTTTTAGTTAATTCATATGTATATATTTTTCACCAAACTATTTTCCTAATTATTTTTAAAATGTATATAAAATATAAAAATAAGTTAAAAATATTACCCTGTATATATGCCAAGAAATCCAGCTTTTAAATTGTCGAAATCTCAACTTCCGAACATCATAACTTCTTCAAACAAACTCCAATTTCACTCTACCCACCTTTAAAGTTCATAAAATAATATTCTCTAATTAATAAAGGTGGTTTCATCGAATTCGGAGTCCGTTTGTAAAAAGTCGATTTTGGGACCAAATGACAACGGGGTTTCTGGGCTATTTATTTTATGTAGAACACATTATTTATATTTTTATTAATTTATTATTTCTAATTATTTTAATGATCTTGTAATTTGGCCCTAATTTATTTCAGATATTTTGGAGCTTATTTATTATTTTAATAAAATCAAAAAAAATATTATTTATACATATTTATTAATATAATATTTATATTTTGAATAATAATTATTATTTTATAAAAAAGTAATTATTCCATAATTTGGATAATTTCATTATTTACATTTCTTATTTTTATACCTATTTAAAATAACATTATTTACTATTTATTATCGAATTTACAAGAAATTTCTACATCTGTCCAACCAGGTACTGACACATGTCAGCACCTAGTTCATCTTCTCCAAGATGGCAGAACTGACTTCTGTTTCAACCGACCAACTTCACCGAATTATCCCGCGTGCCTCATAACCGATACCGACGATCCAAACCCTTGGATACACTCCCCTAACAACCTAGACATTCGACCACCCTTAGATCTAACTTGGGGATCACAACATCTACCTATTTATACCCCCAAAGTTGGCAGTTCGCAACTAACTCTCCCATAACCACTTTCATCCCAGAACAATGGCCGAGTCCCATCTTCTACACCTCGCTCCGCCTCACTCCGGTGGTGACAACACCCGAAGGCTACCCAGCGTGGAAGAGGGATCAACAGAGGAGAAGTTCCAAGGCTCTCCTTTCGCCTTGCATCATCGCCGCGTGCGCGTCCAGCTCCGGTGTACCGCCCGTCGAGCCATCATCAGGAGGTCATATACCCCCAGTTCACAAGTAACTTCTTCCATCTTCATCATTTTATTTCTCTATATGTGTGCCATGATTAGTATGTTTAAGAGCATCATTAGAGAGGTCGATGATCTATCTTAGACGCACACTCAATTCCAACTCTCAAACTCAACTGAAACAAGCCCAATTTCATCCTCCCATTTCTACCATTTACACGTCATTCTTTAATCTAGAAATACATTTGAACTTGCAAATTCATAATTTTCTTGGCCGATTCTTGAGTGAATCGAGCAACAAACCATTCTTTGCAGGTCTAATAAAGCAATTGGAGCATCAAAACATAAATTGGAGCTTTCAAATATCTAAGACATGCAACGATCCATCAAATTCCAAGATAGACAGACCACCACCTTCATTGTCTGATCTCCACCGCAATCAGCCACCTACGGAGCTGCTCCACCCCGGGCGAGCTCGAGGGGTGAAGGCATCACCCCTCTGGCCCCGCCGGAGGTCCCAGATCGTCGCCAGCTGCCGTGGATAAATTGGAGAAGATAGCATCTTGGCCAACGAGCGTCAGAAGTTGAAGAACCTCAAGAACACCAGAGGTCACAGTCTGGTGACACGTAGCACATTTAGACGGTCACGATCGTTTGCATCCATCTAATCTCAGCCGTGAAAGCGAAACGGTGGAACAATTGCATACTAAACCCCACCGGCTTCCAGAGACTTCAGACGCGCCCCAATATTTCCAGAATTTGCATTTAGGTCCCTGCGCGGGACCTAAATGTAAAACATTTTATTTCTTTCACATTTCAGTCCCTGTTAAGGACTATTTTGCAGACTCTTTTCTATCTTTTATTGCGTGTATACCCCTGAGCTGTAGGGGAGTCTTGGACGTATTTTTGATACTCTTTTCCGTAGATTTTCTTGGGGTAGTTACACAACTACCTCCGCGAGGTTTTCAGTAATTTTCATGTATTTTTGTTGCTTTTTCATCGTTTTTCTATTTATCGAAGTTTGAACTCCGTTTTGATTTGTTTTCGTGTGTTCTTCGAGCCCGTTGCTTGACAGTTTCACCTACTATATAATATCATCTATATTTCTTCTATATATAGTAGGTAAATTGTGTGAAAAATACCACTTTGAAAAAAAAATAAAAAATGAAAAAGTATAAAATCAAATAAAATTTAAAAAAAATAAAAAATTCCATAAAAAATGTAGCTTTTTCCGTGATCGCTTTAAGAAGACATAAAATAATAACAAAAATATTTTCTCATAAAAAATTCAAAATACCCTATTCTGCCTCCTTGTTTCAACCCAGGAACACTTCCCTGGTTAAATAATTAGTGTAAGGTTTTAAAACCGATCTTTGTTTGATCGACTAGGATCCTTTTGTAGTTTTCTACACCGACGGTCTTTTCTTTTGAAAACCGCAAATCGATTTTCAGTCGCATCAAAATGGTGTTGTTGCCGGGGAGGCATTAGCATATTTTGATTTTTTTACATATTTTGTGATTTTATTTTCTCTCTTCTTTTTGTTTTGTTTTTCATATCTTTTCTTCGGTTTTTCGTACGGCTTTTCTCGACTAGTTTCTCGATTTTCTTTAGCCGCTAACTAATTTTTGTAGGGCCTGCAGGATCAGCCGGTTTCTTAGGAAGTTGAGTCAGTTGAAAGAGCAGAGGCTGATTCCTTCTTTACGAGTCGGCTGTAGAGGGCAGAAATTAAGTAGTGTAACTATGTAAAAGAGAGAAAAAGAGAGAGTGAAGTTGTATTGAACTCTAGTAGAAGGGGTCCACTAAGGACATCCCGACTTGTATTTCCCTCCCAATTCTTTTCGGGGTCTGATGCACCGAGTATCGTGTATTCGGGGGATCAGGGCACCCACACGGTTTTCTCGCTTTATCGGTTTTTCCGCAGCTTTCTCGATAGATGCTTTCTTAGGAGTTTTTTTTATTCTATCTGATTGTGCTTACGTAACTACTTTCAGGACTTGCAACCTAGGTACATGATGTTAGGATTTTTATAAAAAGAAAATAAAAAAGGTAGACGTTTTTTTCAAAAAACTCAAAAAAAAATATATAACCACAAAATAAAATCGGGACTGCTAAAGATATAACCTAAAAAACGTAACGGTTCATGTGAATTGGGAGAGTAATCCCCGCTCATCTTCTCAGAGTGCGCGAGCGAGAGACAACCCATAAGGCTAGAGCCAAAACCCCGTATTTCTCGTGAAATACTACTTAGTCTATACACCTAATCACTCTTCCTTAGTGGATACGCTCGGGTAGCCGGAAACGGTCCAGGTTTACTTAGCAGAGTGGGAGGTTTAGAGGACACTGTGCAAGGCTCCGTCCTCAAGTAACACGGGTAGCCGGAAACGGTCCGTACTTACTCCCATACTGGCTGAGTGCGAGTGATTTTCTGTAAAGACTCAGGCCAATGTTTCGTAGAAACTATCAGGCACCTATCAGCTCGCATCAGCTCGCGTTAACCGATTATACTTGTTTACTAATTACAACCCTAAAACCGACAAGATAAAACACCGAACTCTTACGGTCTTCATTGGGTTGTGTTGGTGAAAGCGGGGTTTGCTTTGTGTTTGCTTGCGGGACGGGAGTTACCGTGGCTTTACGCATTTCCCTCTCCTTTGAATCGCAAATCGTGCTCTCCTGATCATTCTCTTGATATCGAAGATGACGACTCTATGGCTTTTCTGCTCAGACTCCGTGAGCTTTCGACCGTCCACCGTCATTCGTACATCTTCACAAGCTTGGGATGACTCTCTTCCCAAGCTGGTCCCATCTGATCTCGAGGAGAGTCAGACCCAGACTCCCTCGCCTCCTGGCCAGACTTTTGAGGCAGACCCTTGACTCAATACATCATCAAGATCTCCAGCCTATTTTTCGATGAGTTCTTACAAGAGCTTTTCTTTCATAGACGATTTGAATCAGATGGCTCGCGACAAAGGACCAGCTGACGAGAGGCCACCAGCTAATGAACATCATGAAGGAATACCAGACTCTGTAAATATTACGACCGGGATTCTCGACACTCTCCAACAGATGAACATTCAGATTCTAGAATAATTCAGAACTCAGAACGAGTTGTGGGCTGAGAACGCCGCGCAGCGAGCAGGGGTCGGGAACCAGATACCGCATGCAGTAGTTCCCACTACTCTACAGGAAGAGTATGACCCGGGCGTGAGAACGCTCCATCATTGGATTCGGCTACTGTCGAATCATGGGTCATACGAGTTGATATAGTCCTTCATATCACTGCTTCCCAAGTTCTACGGGAATGCCACAGAGGAGCCATTTACCTTTCTACAACAATTCGAGATGATTTGCAGTACGGCTAGCTATCCAGGAGCAGGAGGCTATTCGCCTCAAGGCCTTTCCCTTTTCCTTAGCTGATAAGGCACTTTACTGGCTGAGTCACATGTGAAGGGAAATTTCTACATGGGACGATCTGAAGTCCACATTCCTGCGTAAATATTTTCCTCTGGGGAGGACGAACATGATGAGGAGTTAGATCTCCAATTTCACGCAGCTTTGAATGAATCTTTCCATGAGGCATGGGATAGATTCAAAGACCTTACGGAGAGATGCCTACATCATGAGATACCAATGAAGGTGCCAGTTCAAAATTATTTTGGAGGACTCAAGCCAGACATCCAGGGGCTAGTAAGTGCCGCATGTGGCGGCAACTATTTGAACAAGGATGCCGAGTCAGTTTGGTCCATCTTCGAAGTGATGGCCAAGAACTCGAGAGTTGTCGACTCAACTCGGGCATTTCAGAAAGCCCCTCAGCCACCACATCACCGAGAGCATCCGAAGGTGGCTTACATTTCAGAATCTGAATCCAACACCAACATGGGCTTTATTAGCGAAAAATTAACGTTGGTGGATGTGATTCAAAAGCAAGTCCAGGACTTACAGTAGCTGCGAGAGTTGGAGAAACTCTCATCTCTACCTAAGCAGCTGAGTGATCTTTCGAAGAAGGTTTCTGAGCCTCAGCTTCAGTACCAGCAGAGCCAGTCTTCTTCGACCGCACAACCAGCATGGAGGATCTTACCCGCTCCACCCACCCGTCAGATTCACTACGTACAGAGCGAGCTAGAGACTCCGCAGATTGATTGGCATGAGGATCATGCTCATGCCAATCCCGGCCAGATTACCTGCGCTGTAGATATGGAGGTTGAGTCGCAAGCCACTCTCGAGATTAACAAGATTTGGTATACTCCAATTCAGCAACCGAGTATACCACATCATCAGCAGCAACCGTACGGTCATCCGCAGCATGGACGTCCACATTTCCAGCACCGGCAGAATTTCACGCAGCAGCAGTCTCACCAGAATGTTTATCAGAGACCACAATCATACCAGTATCCTGCTCACCATTCACAGACATATCCTTTTCAGCAGCCGCAGCAATCTTCCTCCACACCGCAGAGATTCTCCCAGCCGTCCACCTTTCAGCAATACATGCCAAGGCAGGAGAGAGGAGCAAGCCAGGGCCATCACACCGAACCTAAGATGTCTTCACAGGCCCATGCACTAAATCAGATCATGGATATGCTGAGTACGCTCCAGATTGCACACAAGACAGAGATGGAGCAGGTTAACCATCGTCTGGACGAGTTAACTGCATCGAAGACCACTCTTCCAGCCCAGCCTCATATGAACCCAAACAACAAGAGGAGGCATCCAGATCAGGTAGATACTACAAGTAAGATCTCGTTTCCTAAATTTTTATCTAACTTCCTTCGTCTCAGGAGCGGTAGATCACCAAGAGCACCTGCTGGAGTAGAGGAGAGGGCACTAGAGGAGCAGGAGCAAATCCATGAGCAGCAAAATTCTGATGCTGAGGAGGAGAACCAGCACGTTGATGAGGACCACATTGCAGATCCAAGAGAAGGGAGCAATGCCGATACAGTTGACATGGACACTGGTGAATCAGATAATGACATCTTGCTAGACCATGCAGATACTCCCGAGAAAACATATCTTAACATGTTTTCGAGAGTTTTGTACATAATTCTGAAACTCTCGATGTACAAGATGATTCCAATATCAATAAAAATTTTTATTTTTTTGATTCCTGACATTGTTCCTTTTTCTGATGATCTGTTTGGAAAAGGAAAGAAAAATAACAAAAAGAATGTTGTGACTCCAGAGACAGAAAGGTTATTGAAAGATCACATCTTTGTGATGATCCCACTTCACGATGCCTTGGATCATTTTCCTACACTTAAGAATCAGTTGAGGAACAAATGCACTACGCGTAGGAAAAAGAGATCACGAGTCGATAAGCATATATTGACCAAGGCAACTTCGTGTGCGATTTGGAACAAGGTACCCAAGAAGATGAAAGATTCTGGAGCTCACTATGTCAATTGTCAGATTGAAGACACTACATTCCATCGTACTCTCTTAGATAATGGTTCCTCGATCAATTTACTTCCATCCTCTTTACTTGACATGCTCATGCTAGGTCCTCTCTACAAATCACGAGCGATACTTCAGTTTGCGGATCGATCTGTGAAGAGACCTAGATGTGTGTTGAGGAACACTATCGTGACCATTCAGGGCTTGTAGTTTCTAGTGGACTTTACTATCCTAGACATGACGTGCCCTGCACAGTTACACCTTGCTCCAATCATTCTCGGGAGGCCCTTTTTGCAGAC
Organism: Ottelia alismoides; assembly: GCA_037367405.1. Lineage (NCBI taxonomy): Eukaryota > Viridiplantae > Streptophyta > Magnoliopsida > Alismatales > Hydrocharitaceae > Ottelia > Ottelia alismoides. The sequence continues at coordinate 779,614 of JAZKJV010002922.1, forward strand.
AGCAAGAGCACTCTTTGATTATGATGCTGGGAGAGTATCATTCCGCACAGACAATGGAGAGATACACATTGAGATGGAGAGAGAATGTAGCAGTCCTAGATCAGTATTGTCATTTACTTCAGAGGACACCAGCCTTGCAGAAGATTGTCAGCACATAGATGAGACACATTTTCCTGATCATGAGAGCATTTATTTTGATAGCCACGATATCCTACACGAGGATAGGGTAGATCACCTGGTACCTAGTTCTTCAGATGATTGTTCACATAGACAGACATATTTCATTTCAGATTTAGATGAGCAGTCACTTGCAGTAGACATCTCAGTGTCGCAGATTGAGAGTACACATATTACAGCACGATAGTCAATTGATTACATTTCACAGATTATACAATCTATTCGGCGTAGAGAGTCGGATGGTGTGATGCTCACATATAGACACCTTCTGTAGTCCAACTCCAGAGACGCATATTACAGAAAAGAGAGCTATGCCATGTACAGAGTTCACTTACAGAGGAGGCTAGCCAAGGATCAATACGCATATAAAAAGCAGAAGATTCAATATGACCCTGGTTGAAGTGATCTATTTTGTACATGAATCATGATCATTCTTTCACTTCATCTCATCCTGTACAAATGCTTTTGAGACATTCGATTTCTGGTGATTCGCAACACTTGTATATTCTTCGTAGACCACAATCGTCCCCATTTTTGCTCGTCTTCTATGCTTAGGATACCAGATCCTAAGTATAGGGGGAACCGATTGTTCGCTGATACACGTTTTATATTTTGTTCTGATTCTTTTGTATATCCTTTCTTTTTCACAAATCATTGGACTCCGATTTTTGAATACACTCTTTTCTATACTTAGGATGCCTTATCCTAAGTATAGGGGGGACCGAGTGATTTCGATGATTTTCGTTTTCTTTATTCCTTTTTTATATATTCTTTTCACTCAGTCATCCCGTTTTTGCTCTTCCGTTATACTTACGATGACCTGATCGTAAGTATGGGGGGGTTGACTGACTTGTACTCTCTATTCTTTTTCACCCACTTTTACTTAGCACGAGTTATGTCCTCCTTTTTCTCTTTTGACGCTATGAGGACATATAACAAGCTAAGTATAGGGGGTGCGTATATATTGTATATATACTTTTGTCCATAACTCGTACTTTTATGTATTTTCTATATCTATAAAATCCATAAAAAGTAGGTGAGGGTTAATTTAAAATCCATTTATATAATTATTATTTATAAAATCCTTGTAAATAAGTAAAATATGTCTAAAACTTGTATCTAAAATTTGTAATTTAAATATATTTAAAATTTGTACTTAAAATTTTTATAATACTTACTTAAAATTCTATTTATTAAAACATGTGTAAAAATCATTTAATCCTTGTAAAATCCCTTGTAGATAAAATCTGTAAAATACATTAGATATTTAACTCAAACAAAATATATCATGTAAAATTCATGTACAAAAAAACTTGTTTATAAAAATCAGGAAATTCATAAAAAAATACAAAGTCCTAAAAGTTATAAAAATTACAAAAGCCTAAAAATCCAAACAATGAGTAAAATTCAGAAAATTTACTTCACAAAAACATGGTTGCATTTGCATTCGCATTTTTCAGAATAAGTTTGACTTCTAGAATTAAGGATTGAGTCTAGTGGGAAGGATGGAGCTTGATCACGGCCTTTAACTTAGGTTGTAAAGAGCCTAGTTAGGATCTGGAATTTAGACTCTTCAGGTCTTTTGACTTAAAATCTTAGGGTTCCATAAGACCATATTCGAGAAATCAAGTCATATGTGCTTAAGTAGACCATTTGGTGTCATCCGTACAACTCTACACCAGTGAACCAATCTTGAACACATGCACTCTGCACTTAGCTCAACTCGCATGGAGTTACGAAGGGAAGTACATCTTGGTAGTGCGTTTCTATCCTTATCTTTGCGGCATTGACGTCTAAAGACAAGAGAGATGGGGGTTGCGATAGTTGCTTCGGATGAGGGAAGGATCTGCTGACACAATTTTTCTAAGACCTCAAAAAAGGGATGGAATAAAAAGATGTTATATCCATCGAGGCACAAAAAGATGAATGCAGTGCAAGCAAATTACAAAGTCAAATCAAAGAAGAAGCCACCAAATACGACCACAATGGTCCAAGCTTCCACCAAAAATGCATGCACATCTTAGTGGAGACTTAGCTACACCGGTTGAGCTTCACAAGGAGATGCGTCTACACTGGTCGCACTCCACTTCTTTTCTCATTCTTCTACATTCTCTCTATACTCAATTGTGGGCATAGCATGAACTGACCTCAGAAGGGAATACCTCCCTCCCCGAGGAAAGAGTAGCTGGATGAGGAAGCCATAGAAGTGTATAGCCGGGATGGACGGTTTCTTCGTTTCTCTAAGCAGGAAGAGCTAAATCAATTCACACACTGTACAAATTGACTTCAAGGATGATAGAGTTTGCGATATGAATAAGTGAGTCTGAATTAGCAGATGAAGTGATCTTGAATAAGGATTTGTGGAACTTGAGGACTGTTGAGGAATAAATCCTAATCCTAGTTAAGGCTCCGACAAAATGCTTGTTTCAGACCCGATCGAGCTCTGTCCTTTGTATGTTCTCATGAATTGGTTTAGGAAAATAAATTCATTCTAACTTTCTTTCTTTTTCACTTACTTTTTCAAATAAGTGTTTGCTAAGGGACTAGCAAAGTTTAAGTATAGGGGTTGATGAATCTATGATTCATTAACTTTTCTATCGCATTTTGTCTTAAAACCCTTAACAAATACATGTAAATATTCATTAATTCCCATCTTTTATAGAAACTTCATTCATGAATAAATATTCACTTTTAAGCATCAAAATCACGTAAATAAATAAAGAACAAAGAAAAGAAAGGCAGATTGGAAATATCTATATTTGTACAATATGACTTATAAATATAAATATAACTGCAAGGTATATTCATAGCCTAACCCCTGAGACCAAGTCAGCATGGATTGGTCGACAAACCAATAAGTTGGGGGAGATAAGGAAAGAAAACCATAAAAATAAATTAAGACACACTTCATGTACTTTCCACTATTTATCAAACAAATATAAAACTTCAATGATTTTTATTTAATTCATATGTACATATTTTTTACCAAAATCTTTTTCTGATTATTTCGAAAAATGTATATAAAAATATAAAAATAAGTTAAAAATATTACCCTATATATATGCCAAGAAATCCAGCTTTTAAATTGTCAAAATCTCAACTTCTGAAAAACATAACTTCTTCAAACGAACTCCAATTTTACTCTACTCACCTTTAAAGTTCATAAAATAATATTCTCTAATTAATAGAGGTGGTTTCACCGAATTCGGAGTCCGTTTGTAAAAAGTCAGTTTTGGGACCGAATGACAATGGGGTTTATGGGTTATTTATTTTATGTAGAACACATTATTTATATTTTTATTAATTTTATAATTTCTAATTATTTTCATGATCTTGTAATTTAATCCTAATTGAGTTCAGAATTTTTTGAGCTTATTTATTATTTTAATAAAATTAAAAAAAAACGTAAATTATAGGTAAAATGAACTGGATAACTTACACCTATATTTATTAATATATACAAATTAATTTATTTAAATCCCTAAAAATTGACACAACCTTTACTTATTATTCTAGTATTTAAGAAAATATAAAATTAATTTTTAATTATTTATTTATTAAATTAAAATTCCAAAACCTATTTATCTATACATATTTATAAATATAATATTTATATTTTGAATAATATTTATTATTTATAAAAAAGTAATTATTCCATAATTCAGATAATTTAATTATTTACATTTCTTGTTTCTATACCTATTTAAAATACCATTATTTACTATTTATTATCGAAATTACAAGAAATTTCTACACCTAGTTCATCTTCTCCAAGAAGGCAGAACTGACTTCTGTTTCAACCGGCCAACTTCACCGAATTATCCCGCGCGCCTCATAACCGATACCGACGATCCAAACCCTTGGATACACTCCCCTAACAACCAAGACATTCGGTCACCCTTAGATCTAACTTGGGGATCACGACATCTACCTATTTATACCCCCAAAGTTGGCAGTTCGCAACTAACTCTCTCATAACCACTTTCATCCCAAAACAGTGGCCGAGTCCCATCTTCTCCACCTCTCTCCGCCTCACTCCGGTGGTGACAGCACCCGAAGGCTACCCAGCGTGGAAGAGGTATCATCAGAGGAGAAGTTCCAAGGCTCTCCTTTCGCCTTGCATCGTCGTCGTGTGCGCGTCCAGCTCCGGTGTACCGCCCGTCGAGCCATCATCAAGAGGTCATATACCCCCAGTTCACAGGTAACTTCTTCCATCTTCATCATTTTATTTCTCGATATGTGTGCCATGATTAGTGTGTTTAAGAGCATCATTGGAGAGGTTGATCATTTATCTTAGATGTACACTCAATTCCAACTCTCAAACTCAACTGAATCAAGCCCAATTTCATCCTCCCATTTCTACCATTTACACGTCATTCTTTAATCTGGAAATACATTTGAACTTGCAAATTTATAATTTTCTTGCTCGATTCTTGAGTGAATTGAGCAACAAACCATTCTTTGCATGTCTAATAAAGCAATTGGAGCATCAAAACATCAATTGGAGCTTTCAAATATCTAAGAAATGAAACGATCCATCAAATTCCATGATAGACGGACCGCCACATTCATTGTCTGATCTCCGTCGCAATCAACCACCTACGGAGCTGCTCCACTATGGGTGAGATCGAGCGGTGAATGCGTTACCCCTCTGGCCCCGCCGGAGGTCCCAGATCGTCGCCAGCCGCCGTGGATAAATTGGAGAAGATAGCATCTAGGCCAGCGAGCGTCAGAAGTTGAAGAACCTCAAGAACACCAGACATCACAGTCTGGTGACACGTGGCACATTTGGATGGTCACGATCGTGTGAATCCATCTAATCTCAGCCGTGAAAGCGAAACGGTGGAACAATTGCATACTAAACCCCACCAGCTTCCAGAGACTTCAAATGTGCCCCAATATTTCCAGAATTTGCATTTAGGTCCCCACGCAGGGACCTAAATGTAAAACATTTAATTTCTTTCACATTTCAGTCCCTGTTAAGGACTATTTTGCAGACTCTTTTCTATCTTTTATTGCATGTATACCCCTGAGCTGTAGGGGAGTCTTAGATGTATTTTTGATACTCTTTTCCGTAGATTTTCTTGGGGTAGTTACACAACTACCTCCGCGAGGTTTTCAGTAATTTTCATGTATTTTAGTTGCTTTTTGATCGTGTTTCTATTTGTCGAAGTTTGAACTCCATTTTGATTTGTTTTCGTGTGTTCTTCGAGCCCGTTGCTCGATAGTTTCACCTACTATATAATATCATCTATATTTCTTCTATATATAGTAGGTAAATTGTGTGAAAAATACCACTTTGAAAAATAAATAAAAATTGGAAAAGTATAAAATCAAATAAAAATTAAAAAAATAAAAAATTCCATAAATATTGTAGCTTTTTTCGTGATCGCTTTAAGAAGACATAAAATAATCACAAAAATATTTTCTCTTAAAAAATTCAAAATACCCTATTCTGCCTCCTTGTGTTCGACCCAGGAATACTTCCCTGGTTAATTAATTAGTGTAAGGTTTTAAAACCGATCTTTGTTTGATCGACTAGGATCCTTTTGCGGTTTTCTACACCGATGACCTTTTCTTTTAAAAATCGTAAACCGATTTTCAGTCGCATCAGTTTCCTGGACATGTGATGGCTTCTCAATGTGATATGTTGGATCTGTAGGTGTTTATGATCTGTAGGTGTTTCGATCTACGACGAATGCTTCAATGAAATGACGATAAGTTCCATCCTGGGCGACGAAAGGATGCTCTCCAGGAGAAGGCGGTGATGGATGCTGCGTAGAACGCTCTGGATGTCAATGAGCAATTACTGCAAGTGGAGGCACTCTGCAATGGTTTTGTCTCCTGGTGATGAAGTTCTAGGTGGTTGTAGCGGGATTCGATGAAGCTTCGAGGCATCTGCAAATAGACAATCGTCTCGAGCTCAAAGGAACATATTGTAGTATAGACAGGAAGGGTTGAATGGGTGGAGAAACTCCAGTGGATGGATCGTAGGAAAATGAGAGGTCTTGAGAGAAGAAACGGAAGTTTCAGAGAAGAGAATGGAAGGAGGAAGACAAGAAATCGGAAGGACAAATGTAAGAGAAATCAGAGAGAGGAGAATAGAGGGAGAAGAGTATAGAAGAGAGGAATCTAACATAGATCTGTTGAAGATTGAAGGATGAAGACCTCCTGATGGTTCCCTGCAACTCGTGGTGGTGGAAGAGGCTAGGCACGGTGAAGATAAGATAACACTGATGATGATCTCACTCTTCTCCAACCCTCAACCTCGCTTCAACGGCAATGAGAGAGGCGCTATCACTTTTCTCTCTCATACCGGAGCTCAAGGGAAGATGGAAGAAAATGTCAGATGGACTCGCTAGAGGGGGGAAGGGTCTAGGGCTATTTATTGGAGAAGAAGCTCGGGGCCTAAGGAAGGTGGTGGCGTCACTTGGCGGTGGGTTGCGTCACCGGTGGGTAGTTAGGATATCGGTCTAATGGTCGGCCAGTGAAGGCAGACGAAAGAGAAGGAGCGACGACGGGAGAAGGAAGAGAGGCGCAGGAAGAAGAAGGGGAGTGGGGAAGAGGGATGCAGGATGAGAGAGAAGTGTAAAAATAATATAATTAATTAAAATTTATTTAAAGTAAATAATTAATAAATAATTAAAATAATAATTAATAAATAAATTAAAGAATAAGAAATAACTAAATAAATAAGTAAATAATTAGTTAATTAGATATTTAATTAAGTAATTAAGTAAATAAATAATTTTTTATTCATTTATAACAATAAAGTATTAATGAAGTATATAAAAATATGAAATCACCTATATTAAATAAAATAAAATTAAGATAAATTATACATTTATACCAATGGGGTCCCAAAACCCACTTTTTGCATATTAACTCTGATTTTAGCAAAATTAGTTTCATTTGATAGATAATTCTATAAAATGAACTCTAAAAGTGACTATGCCCAATTCAGAGTCCATATGGCTGAGTATGAGGTCCGAAAGTTTAAGATCACGGCTTCGTGGCTTTAGGATTTATTCGTATTTTTTAAAATAAATAATATTTTATATCTTTTATTAATTTTTATAAACACATTAGAAAAAAATCAATTAAAACAGAGTTAGGAATAATTAATTAGAAAATCGGGAAGTTTATACAAATATATAGTAAATATATACAAAAGGGGTCCAAACGTCAAAACTCACCTGTTTTATTCTAATATTTTTAATAAATAGTATTAGTAATAAAATGAAGTTTAAAAGTGAGTTTGCTCAATTTGGAGTTTTCTATAAATTGTTATGAAATTTGGAAGTCGGCTTTTGCGGCTTTTTCGGTTCATTATAATTAGTTATTTAAATAATTTTTTTGATACTTTATAAAATAATATATATTATTGTGAACAATTGTTATGAAAAAAATATTTTACGTTGAAGTGATCTTCATGATAAATAAAATAGGTGAAATATTTACAATGTGAAAAATGTATTAATGTATATTTATGATCTTGATTTTTTAACATTTTTATCAACTAGGATCCTTATCTCTTCCTACTGATTTATTTTGTCGACCAAGTCAGTATTGACCTGGTCTCGGGGTTAAGATCAGTATGTATATATATTAGATATCTACTTCCTTCTTTTCTTTTATTTTTCTTTTTCTCTTTATTATTTTATTTTGGATAAAATATGTGTTAAATATATAATATTAAAAATTGTGATTAGAATGTAATTAATGAGAATTAATGAATATTTACATGTATTTTACCAAGGATTTTAACCAAAATTAAAGAATAAAGGTGATGAATCATAGATTCATCATTCCCATATACTTTACCATTGCTAGTCCCTTAGCAAACACTTATTCTAGAAATAAGTGCAAGCAAAAAGAAAAAGAAAAGGGAAAATAAAAGAACATAGAACATGCTTGTTTCTTTAAACCGAATCTCACTTCACCCAAAATCTAGAACTTGGAGTAGGCCTTTAGATTAACAATTTGTCAGAACTTTATAAAAATTAGGATTTAATTCTCAACGACCTTTAGGTTCCACAAATCTCTATCCAGGTTCACCTCAATAGCCAACTCAGATCCACCCATCCATCAGGCAAATATTTTGGCTTTGAAGTCAATTTGTACTGCGTGTGAAAAGTGTTAGCTCTTCTTGCTTAAAGAAGGAAGAAACCGCCCATCTCAGTAATACACTCCCATTGGGCCCTCATCCAACTACTCGATCCTCGAGGAGGGGCGTATTTCCTTCTAAGGTCATGTCGTGTTGTGTCAACAATTGAGTAGAGAGAGAGAAGTAAGAAGAATGGGAAGAGAACTGGAGTGTGACCAATGTAGTCACATCTTCTGTGAGCGTAGCTAGTTTAGCCAAGTCTCCACTAAGTTATGCAGGCTTTCTGAAGCTTAGACCATTGTGGTCATATTTGTATTTGTTATATTTAACTTCTTTTTTTGTAGAAAGTAATTGTTGCACTACATTTATCTTTTATGCCCTGACGGATATAGTATCTTTTATTTCCGTCCATTTTTTGAGGTCTTGGAAAAAATTTATGCAGCAGATCCTTCCCTCATCCGAAGCTTTATTTCAACATTTTTCCATACTCCCATCTTTAGACGTCTGTGCTACTAGACAATGATGAAAATGCACCACCAAAATGGAATGCCCTTCACAACCCCATGCAAGTTGAGCTAAATGTAAGTGCATGAGTTCAAAATCGGTTCAAATGGAGAAGAGTTAAACGGATGACATTAGGTGTCCTACTTAGGCAAGTTTAAGTTGAAATGCGAACATGGTCAAAAAGGCCTGAAGAGTCTTAATTCCAGTTCCTAATAAAGTCCCTGTAGAATTAAGTGGATTAAGGCCTAAACCAAGCTCCATCTCTTAGACTTAGATCCATTCGGTTCAAGAATCGAACTTGTTCTGGAAAATCTGAATGAAAGCAACATATTTTCTTGAAATGAATTTTTCGAATTAAATTTTTATATGGTTTTTAAAGAATTTTGCAAATTTTATTGAGTTATAAAATTTTATTTTTATATCTTTTTTGAAGGAGTTAGTGGATCAATTTTCATGAATTTACAAGAATTATGTACACTTTACAAATACTTTTATATATAAGATTATACATATTTTATACAAGATTTATCAAAAGAATTTTATTCACAAATTTTATATAGTTATAATTTTATCCAAGTATTTTACAACACTTTTTACATACAATTTTTAAGATAGCTCTTTTTTTAATTGGTCATATTTACAGTTGTTTATTGGCTTTTAGAAACCCAAAAATATATACCCATACTTTTAGAGCCATATTATTAAAAATACAATAAAGAATGAGTTATGGCTTCTAAAGTATATATAGAATATATATATATATATACACACGACACCCCCTATACTTAGATTGAACTATATCCTCATAGTGACCAAAGAAGCGGAAAAGGAAGACATAACTCGAGCTAAGTATAGATTGGTAAAAAGAATGCTATATTGCAATGACTCAAAAAATAATGAATAAACTAATAGAAGTCAATCATCCCCTCTATACTTAGGATAAATTACACTAAGGATAGAAGACTCAAAAACGAAGATGATCGAGGTCAAAAGAATGTACACAATTAACAACTCGGCTTGTCCCCCCCATACTTAGGATAAAATATCCTTAAAGATTAAGAAGAATATCAACAATTGAAGGACAAGCGAGAGAGCAGACGATATAAAAAATTGAAAACAATCAAAAATGAGAATGAGCGATGTTACTCCCTCCCCCCATACTTAGGTAAAGCACACCCTAAGTATAAGCAACAACAGGGGTAATAAAATAGAACGATATGAACAACACAATATCTACACCCCCTATACCTAGGATAAAGTACATCCTAAGTATAGAAAAAAAAATCCTAGGCTAGACCTAGGGGTGTAAAGACAAATGAAAGAATGAATGAATAAAATTGAAAACACTTATGTACAAGGTAAAAAGAATAAACAAATCAAAACGAACTGTACAAGCTCAAGAAAGTCGAAGAGTGCCTTCTTGTGCGACCTAGGAATGATATAATGTACAAGAGATAGTCAGACATATCCATATCTAAATCGGAAGATCCCTGACCTGTGTTAAGAGGTGAAGAGCGACCCAGATGGCCGAAAATATGGACAGAACTTACCTTTGAAAGCTGCACCACAGTCTTTGAATCACTGTCATCATCGGCACTGAGATAAGAAGATGAAGACTCATTTTCTAACACTGTATCCTCATCTCTGTGTGACGGAGGAGACATCAGTGTTGTGTCTGAAGTAGATGCAATGAAGCAGTTAAATCCTGCTACAATTTGATCTATTTCCTCATCAACAAAGCCCTTATCTGAATTTGCATGATAAGAGGGCTCAATGATCATGCGATTAGAAGGCTCGACCAAAGTGTCTACAACCTAAATGGGTTTGGCCTTCGGAGTATGTGCCACCAGCGGTTTTGTCTCAATAATGTATATACTACGGATCTCGTCAACACATCTCCAAACATGTGTACATGGATGTACGAAGGTTGTTCTCTCCGAGTTTTCCTCTCTGGAGAGGAAATCTCGGGTTTTAATAGAATGTGAAGAAATAGGATCGTATCTGATCTCAGCTGTAATCCCACATGTGTATCTGATGGCCTGGTAGCACACTCGTCTGCTGGTAGAGTCTCTATCGGCTTGGAGCTCGACACTGTGTTGTTGGGAGGAAAAGTAACAATGTATGTCCCATAATTAGATACGACCTTAGCTGCACGCAGAAAAGGTCGACCAAGAATAATGGTAGCATCCTTTGATGGTACTGAAGAGTCAGAATCTAAGATAATAAAATCCACAGTGAATTTTGTGCCTTGTACTATCACGAAATGTTATGACCCTCTGACCTCTTGACCGATCTATCTAGAAACTAAATAATCATTCTAGCTCGCTTGAGAGGCCCTAAATGAAGTATTTTGAGAAGATGGAAGGGTAAAATGTTCACTGAAGATCCGCTGTCTAACAAGGTATGCTCAATCTCGTGATCTAAAATCTGACAACTGAAATGGTGCCCACATGTCTTTCTTTTTCTTCTTTGGAGATGTATGCTGGATGGCATAACATGTGGCAATGGTCAACACTTATTTCTCAGGACAATGATTACACCTCTTCTTTCTTCTAGGTGTGGTATGTTGCTTCAGACATTTCTGAAGAAGAGGAATGTGGACCAATGCCCCCGAAAGAGTGAGCTTGATCTGAATTCTGTCCAGCATCTCTTTCGTGAACTTCGACTCTTGCTTCTTTTTGAAAATTTCTGACTTTTATCCCTTCCCAAGATTCAGAGCATCTGGGAACGGTATCTATACATCATTCTCATCCATATGTACACTCGGAGGATCAGAAGAAAAAGAAATCTTTTTGTTACACTAGTACTTGCTCCATGAAGAACAGAAGATAGAGATCTAGCAGGAAAGTCTGGAGTCTTGTCTTTATTCCTATTTCTGAATTTTCTCTTTTTATCATTTTTTGTGATTTTGTGCCTTCACTATGTAGAGACTCTGAATTTGAATTTGTCCTACACCGTTGCCTACTATATGCCCTTTCTCCTACATGTCTCAGCAACCGTAGGCTACCTTTGAACATCATGGGAATTAGAAGAAATAGAACTCAACAACTCAAGAGAAATAGAAATATCTGAAACTGATTTCTGCTCCGTGATAATAATGGCTATATAGTCTCTGAATGTGTCCATCTGCTCCTTGCAATATGCAATCTGATCATGAATTAAATGGACAAAATGATTGAATGTGGGACCATCTATATCAGGAATATCAAAGTGGTGTCCCACATCTATCTCTGGTTGTTGAAGATGCTTAGATTAATCAAATGAATCTGAGGTGAAATGCTCCTGAGGTGGTTGCTCATAGAACTGGTCATGATATGGAAACTAAATCGATTGGTAAGTCGGCTGAAACAACATGGGTTCTCGCTCGGTATCTTGGAATACCTGAGGAATATGTATCCAAGGCTCCTGAACTGGGAAGCATGGAACCGACTTATACTCTAGTTGAAAACTTAACGGAAGAAGTGTTGGTCTTTGAGGACAAGAACTCTATGCGACTGTCTCAACGTCCATCCTCTGTACTGCCTCAATATCCATATCAACTACATGATGCACGATCCTTGAATCATCATGAGGTGGATCGCATCTAGGCATTCTGGCTTCTTCTTCATGTGTTGTCTTGACATTAGACTCTAAAAAGAGTCCAAAGTAAGGCATTGTCAAGACTACTGTGTAAACCGCCACATAAGATATCGATCAATGCATGCTGCTCTACGGTCATCCCCTGGTAGAAGATCTGAACTAGCTCATCTTTGGAGATCCTGTCATCCGAGAATCTCCTCAAAAGTATCTGAAATCTGAGCCACATATCCTAAAGTGGCTCATAGGGATCATGTAAAAAATCTATGATAGCCGATCGCATGAATTTGGCTCGGCTAATGGGGTATAGTTCTAAGAAATGCAGCTCGTAAAGTACCCCAATTAGCTCTTTCCTCTCCCAAACATCGGAACCATCATATGGCTCCATCTTTGATTGACAAGGGAAAGGTCTTCATCATAACATCCTCAGGTGTAATATCCGAATAGAATCTAGTACTACAAATCTCCTCAAACTCAAAAAGATGCTCGTATGGCTCCTCGTGTGGCTTCCCATGAAACTTCAGCAGTAGTGAAACGATGTCTTAATCAATCAGAAAAGTTGGTAACCTCTATGTGGAAGCGGACTCAGCTTCCGAATAAGATATAGGTTGCTCAGTCCGCACTCTAGTCTCAGCAACTCATGGACTCGGATCTCTCATCTGATATGAAATCAGCTCACGGGTCTCACACATTTGCTCAGTTGCCACTGATGTAACTGAAGGCTGACTCTGAATGACAAAGGGTGAAGGAATAAGAAGATACGAAGAAGATGACGAAGAAATACGAGAATCAAAAGGAGAGGACTCTCCGAGGTCGAAGTAACACTTGGAGAAGGATGGAGTACTCAACTCAGGTTCGACACTAATTGTCTCGAACCGACCTAGACGAATGGGTAGGTATGCATGGAAATAATGCTGTAAAAGTTGTCCTAAGAGTTTGTATACCCTTCATCTTTACTGAAAATAAAAAGTTGACTCTAGATAAGACAAGACACAGACGACGAGTGACTGCTAGAGATCTCAAAGATCTGGGACTCACACCACACAATCAAACACAAAGCAAAACCAGATTTCACCAACTCAACTTGGTGATGACCATGAAAGATCGGTCGTTAATCTTTTCAATTTTAGAGTTAGTTGGCATTGCAGTCTTTTCAATATATTACACGAGCTGATAGGTGTCTGAATTTCACAGAAGACTGTCTCAAGTTCGTACGGTTGATTGAACTTACTTTCAGCCAGTATAGGAGTAAGTACAAACAGTTTCCGACTACCCATTTTACTTGAGGATAGAGCCTTACGCAGTGTCCTCTAAACCTCCCACAATGCTAAGAAAACCCGAACCGTTTCCAGCTACGTAGGAGTCCTCACTGAAGAGTAGCTAACCATTTCTAGAGTCAGCGGTCTAAAAAGAAATACGAGCTCTGATTCTAACCTTAAGGGACAACTCTCACTCACAAATCTAGAGAGTACTTGCAAACCACTACGAGGATTGCTCTCGCAATACAAGTGAAGTCCATTACGTTTAGTTTTAAATTAGATAAAATTAGCAGTCCTAGTTTTATTGTTCGGTTATCACTTTTTTGGGATCTTTTTCAAACAACGTCTAACGTATTTTTTTCTTTTTATCCTATGTGAAGATAAAAAGTAGGTTATGTATCCCTAGATCTAACAACAGATGCGCATACAAAAAATGAAAACCCTAAGCAAGCACCTAGCCTCGAAAATACATGAAAAACAAGGAGAAAATGTGAAGAAAACTGTGGTGTATGCCATGTTCCACTAGGTGCACGACACCTGGTGAAATAGACCTCGAGAGAAAGGGAGGCCAAGTACTAGATGGGATTCCCTTAAGGGGCCCCTTCTACAAAAAGGAAAAACTAGCAAGTGCCCTTTAACTTTTTTACAAAGGAAATACAGAAGAGTAAAAAAATCAGCTTCTCAGTTCTATCTCGTGCTACTCGAATCCTACAACACAATTCAAAAACAAAAAGTCATAAAGTAAAAAAAATGAGATGATAAAAAGGGGGAGAAGAAACCCTAAACCTAAGGTTCTAAAATCTACTCTAGTGTTGCCTCCCCGACAATGACGCCATTTGAAATACACATCTGCCATGATAGTCTAGGAAGCAAAATTATTATCATTGTATCAATCAGATGAGATTTATAGAAAAAATTATTTGTTTTTATTTATACTCCTAAACTCAAATGTATAGCATTAAGTACGGGAGTGTCGACCTCAGGGAGGCAAACTGTTGAAAACTAAGGTAAAAAATAGAAAATCTGAGGTGTAAGGGTTTCTATTTTTATTTATTTTTAGGTGAATTTTCTTTACTTTTATTTGATTTGATGATTTTAATATAGTTTTTATTGTTTTAAAATACCTATGTAGAAATATTGGTGTAGATTTTATATTATTATATTAGATTTTATATTTTGAAGTTTTTACGTGTTTTAAGTATTTTATAATTTTTATGTAATTTTAAAAAATGTTTTGTAATTTTTATTTGGTTTTTGAAAGTTTAAAACTATTTTTTATTGAAAATAGAATTTTATTTTTGATTTTAAAAATAATAAACAATGTGAAAATATTATTATTCTTATTTTATTAAGTAGAAGAAAATACCTTCAAAACGAGTTGTTATATGTACTTATACAATTTTTCTTGAATTAGTTATGATTTTTTAAGAAAATATGTATTTCAAATTTTTAATTGATTTTAATATTCATTTTTTTTATTTAATATGTAAACTATAGTTAACAAACACTGTAGGTAATTTTTGTAAGATTTTTGAAAGTGTTTTATGTAGTTTTATGGTTTGAATATTTCTTAAGTAGTTTCAGGAATTATTTAATACGAGAAAGATATTTTTTTGTTTTTCAAAATCTGATTTAATATGGTATATAGTATAATACACAACATTTGTATGTATGTTTATACTATTTTTATATTTTGTAATTTATTTAATAGTTATGAACCTTGGAAGTCGGTTTTTATGGCTTTTTCGATTCGTCATAATTAGTTAGTTATTCATTAAATAAATTTTCTGATATTTTTTTTAAATAATATATATTATTGTGAACAACTTTTATGAAGAAAATATTTTAATTTGAAGTTATCTTGATGATAAAAAAAGGTGAAATATTTACAATGTGAAAATATATTAATATATATTTATGTTCCTAGTTTTCTGACAATTTTATCAATTAGGATTCTTATCTTCCCTTATTTATTTTGTCGACCACGTCAATATTGACCTGGTCTTGGGGTTAGGATCACTCTGTATATTTTATATATCTATATCCTTATTTTCTTTTATTTTTCTTTTCTCTTTTTTTATTTTATTTTGGATAAAATAAGTGTTAAATATATATTATTAACAAATAAGATTAGAATACTAATTAGTGATAATTAGTGAGTATTTACATGTATTTTACCAAGGATTTTAATCAAAATTAAAGAGTAAAGGCGATGAATCATAGATTCATCAGACGACAAGTGAGATATGCTGAATTGGACTAAAGTGTAAATACAAGAAAGTTCAGGATCCAAGATGCAAGTTTACCAAAAATTATGATACATAATTTTTAATTTACAATACTAATTAATAAAACAAAATAAATGAGTGGGGTCATTGTAAATTACCCGTAGAGGTGCACCATCGTATGACTCGGATCGCTTCACTTATACACGTAGACGGCTCAAATCCTCGAATATAGTTTCCTCGATGGATGGTTGAGATTAAATTTCATCCCAGGATGGCTATGGCACGATCAATCCAATGGCATTTGTACGGTTGTGGTATGCTCTTGATCGGACGTCTCTGAAGGGGCTTCAAAGAAGAGGGAAGAACTACGGCACAAGGTTCTTTCGATCTGAGGTATCTCCATGCTCCAATCACCTATGGGGCTCGATGATGGCCTAAAATATTCCTTGCAGGGGTCCACAGCTGCTAGGATGCTCAAAATGATCTGGGCCTCATCGATAGAGGCTTCGAACTAGAGGTAAAGATGGTGACATTGTGGTAGTTGTGGTGCTTTGAATCAACCCCAGATGGGTGCTCATGATCTTCCTCCTGTGTAAAAAGAATGAGGGTCCAAGGGAGGAGCTCCTCGACCCAAAAGTTTAGTGGGATCATATAGAGGTGCGTCACAGCAGAGGTCTCTGATGAAGGGTGGAAGAAGGAGATATAATCTTCTAATCTAAATGAGATCAGGGAGAATGATTGATATCTTGAGGTAGAGAACATGATATGGTCGGAACTCTAGAGCTCTGGTGTACTGTAATCTACTGATCTACGCTAAAACACAAGATAAATATGTAAAATAAAATGATGAAATAAATGCTGGAAAGTAAATCTACACTAGAACGCGATTAAAATAGATCAAACATGGTCGGGTTGACCTGGGAGTAGAGGTCGTCGAAGGTGTCTCTGATAAGGGATGGATCTGCCTTCAGGAGCTTTATCAACGTCGCAAATCAGATGGGTTTTCCCTATCACGAATGTCCACGCATCTATGGTCATCCTAGGGGTTACAACTCGCTAAAAAGGGATCAAAAACTTAAAAATGATGGAAGGGCTTTATTTATAAACAAAGGAACGGTGACATCGAGGAGGTGGATTGCGTGGAGATCAATGGTGGTTGGTGGAGGCTAGGATATGTGTGTGGATGAGGGTCATGGTGGCTATGGAATTGTGAAGGTCTCAAGGGATATGGAGGAGTGGAGATGGATTAGAATTTTGGATAAGAAGGATTGCACGTGACTCTGATAAAGTCAGAGTTGGAGGCAGGACAGTTGACCGGGGGTCAACTTTGCTAGGCTTCCGATTGGTCCACGAAGGACCAAAAAGATAAAATAAAAAACCAAAATGCTTATTAATTCCATAATAAATAATAAAATATTTTACTAATTAAAGCTCTAAACATGAAAAATGTTTCTTCTTTTCAAACTATCGTATGGGTATTTTTTATTTCTACAACCTTATTTATAGGATGTTAATATTTACATGTATAATTGTACGTATATTTACCTATATTTTGGGTAGTTTATTTTATTTTATTTTTTTAATTTCTATTATCATATATATATTATAGATATAATATAATTAAATACATATTTACATAATTTTTTATTTTATTTACATATATAATAATTGTATGTATGTAAGTTATAAGTATAATATACCTACATATTTTATTGTATTACTTATTTTACTTTATTTTTTTACTATTTTATTTTATTTTTATTTTTAAATGTATTTAAAATAATATATAAAATTATTTAAAAATGTAAGAAGGGTAAAAATATAAATAGTAAGATATATAAGTAAAATATACAGATACGTAGTACTATGTGACCCTACTTTGCCAGATTTTGTACCTTAACTCTATTTTTTTATGAAACCACATTAGATAGATAATTTGATTTTAAATATATTGGAAGTGAGTTTGGTGAATTTGAGTTTGTATGGAGAAGATAGTCGATTGTAAATTTCGATTTGTGGCTTTTTCATATTTGTGTCCCAGTTGTATAGTGACTTATTTGTATGGACCATTATTTTCACGTTTTTTATGTATTAATATGTGCGAGTTTCATGTAGATCATTATATTATTTGATGTGTATAAAATGAAGAATAAAATAGAGTAAAATAGATACTTTTAGGGTTTAGAATTAGGGTTTTTAATATACAGTATTGGCCCTTATCTCCCCCTACTTTAAAACTAGTCAACCAAGTCAATATTGACTTGGTCTCGAGGTTTAAGGTCATTCAATATCTTTTATACTTAATTTATTTTTCTTTTATTTTCTTTATTCTTTTATTTGAGATTTAAATACATATAATTGTGTATTAATTACAGACTAATTATAGTTTAATAATGAATGTTAATTTATGCAAGTTAGTTAGTTGTATTTATATGTATTTTGATAGCGATTTAAAGATAGAATGGAAGAAAAAAGGCAGATGAATGGCTATTCATCACCCCCTATATTTACCTTTTCTAGTCTCTAGCAAACACTTATTAGATGAATAAGTGATGCAAAAGAGAACATAAAGAAAAGGAAAATAAAGAAAGCTAGAATGATTATGATTTTTAAGCTTGTCTTCACAAAATCAAAGCCTGGAGTTCAGTTAAGACCTTTGGATTGTTAGTTGTTTGGAACCTTATTGGGAAAGGATCTAAAACCTTAGCATCCCTCAAGTTCTACAATCCTCTGTTCAAGTCTCCTCAATAGGCAGGTCAGAATAAGTCTGTTCATATGCAAACCCTTATGGCTATAAGTCTCACTTTATACATTGTATATGTATGTTTCTCTTCTCATCAGAAATGACAAGGACAATCTCCCTCAATAAGATAACTCTAATTCCCAAATCTGGCTACTCTTTCCTCAAGGATTGGGGTATTTCCTTCTAAGTCCAAGTGCAACCGGCTCAAGAAGAAGGGGTAGAGGGAAGAATGGATTGCGACCAGTGTAGTCACTGATGAGCCGAAAAATCCCTTCCTCAATCCTGGTGAGGTAAAAATCACACTCAGGTCATTGCAACCCGGATCTCGGAGAATTGTACTTAACAAGAAAAAGAAAAGAAAACCACCAATCAAAGATGATAAAACAATGAAATCAAGGAAAGCGGTCCTTGCTAAAGGATTAACTTGGTATAGCACCCAGGGTCGGTCTCAGGGAGCACGAATTGGCCTTGCGGCCTACGAAGTAGTTAAAGTCAATAAAAAAGAATAAAATATTTTTAGGTGGATTTTAATGATTTTTTAATGTTTTTGTATTTTTGATTTTTTAAAAGAAAGTAAAAATAAGCAACATCACTAATTATTAAGAACACTCAAAAATGCATAGAAAATTCCAATAAAAATATTTTTACGTTTTTTAGGTTTTTTAGTGTGATTGGTGAATTTTTCAGATTTTTCTAATTTTTATACAATTTTCTAAAAATCAAGAAAGACAAAAACAGTGTGCTACTGTACAACCAGACTTGAAAGATCTATTAAAAATATCAAATGGATATATAAAAGTCTGGAGGTAATTTTTATGAAAAGTATAAACAAAAACTAAGATTGAGAAAAAGAGTTTGTATTTTTTAGAGTTTTGTAGAATTTTTTAGAATTTTTATAAAATTTTTATGGTTTTTTAATTTTTAAGGAATTTAAAAATTCAAAAAGCACGAAACTTTGACAGAAATTAAAAGTCACTAAAACTAACTGACTCTAATTTTTTTAGAATTTTCAAATAGTTTTTATATTTTTTTTAGATTTTCTAAGTCAGACAGTCACAAAAATCAATGTTTTTGAATTTTTAAAAATATCAAAAAGCCTAAAAAATGTACCCAAAAATTAGGGAAAATTTTACATAGTGGCAGGAGCCATATGTCCAAATTTCACCTAATTTGGATTTAATTTGCTATTTTATTTAATAAAAACAAAGGCTCATAGTACATAGGGACCTAGATGCAAAGAAAACTAATTTCAGGGACCAAATAATAACAAAACCAGAAAGTCCACGGGCCCTTGTGTAAAAAATCCACAAAGTCACGCGCAACGCACGTGGATCATGCACGGAGGGGCATATATGTAAATCCTATTTATAAAATACCAAGCAATAACGCACATGAAATACAGGATAGATAATGCAAATATTCCAAATCCTCATGTGTCGACGTGCGTGATCCACATATAAATGGACTAGATTGCAAATAGAATAAACATGAAGGTCCACTATGCAATTTAACCTAATTAAAAACAATAGAATAAAATATTTACAGGACTAAATAGCAAAAACAAAGAGACAGGGGCCTAAGGGATATTTACCCTTATTATTAACGGTCGACGGCTGGAGAGGCACCACGTGGAGGATCGAAGGGCTGTGGCTCGCGCACGCCTCATCAGTTGATGGACAGTCCGGATCAAAGCTCTCCTGGATCGGGCGGTGAAGGTCTCTCGCGATCGGGCGGTCGCGATCAAAACTGGAGCCTCGATCCAAATCTGACGGTGTCTGAGCTTCTGCAAGAACAAGCCGCCGGCAGAGTTCGTTGGCTCGGTGCACACGATAGAGAGCTCCGATGATGCTGCTGGGATGTGGAAATGCTCTGCCTCGATGGTCCGCAACTTGTGGGCTCCTCCGATGAGGCCGGGAAGCTCCGAGGAGCTCCAGCGACGAAGGTGGAGCTAATCTCTTGTGCTCAAGTGTCCTGACCCTCAGATGGGTCGCATTTCCCTACAAAATGGCATAGGAGGCTTCCTGGGTCGAGGGCAAATTGCCTCGACCCGGTTAGGGGTGAAGTGGGTGATCGGAATGGGGCAGAGCGAAGACCTCCGGCGATGCGACGGCGAGGGAGGTCGACGGTTGGTTCCGGGGCGAACCAAGTTGAGTGCGTGGGTGCAGAAGGTGGAGAGGAGTCTCGTGAGTGTGGTGGTCGAGTCGGATGAGCGAATGGATGAGTGTAGCGATGGAAATCGATCGGCGACGGCGGAGGGGTGATTTAGGCGAAAATCGAAATTAGCCTAAGCTACAGGGTATCAAGGTTACCTGAAGGAGGGAGTCAACTGGGGATGAGATAAGGAAGCTCTGGGGGGTCTTGGCCTCAAGGAACGTCGAGGTCCGAGGCTTGGTGCACCTCACGGCGGCGCACGGCGACGAAGGTCGCCGGATCAGTGGCTGGAGGCACCTCCTCCTCTCTTCGACACCACGCTCGGATAGTTGTCACTCTAAGGGAGCTGATGGAGGTCCTGGGACGAAGGGGCGGAGCCAAATATGGCGGGGAATGTGTGGCGGAGGTAATGCTTTATAGTGGTGCAGGTCCGAGAAGATGGGATCGGGTCCGGCTTGGTGAAGCACGGACCCCTCGGCAAATGATCGGGCGAAGATCTCGGATCATCAGGGGTTAATTAGCACCTGGGGTTTGGATAAACGGTGATCGGATCGTGTCTATAAAATTCAGAGAAAACAGGTACTCGAACACGGATCCGGTTGAAAAGGTCCAAGGGGGGGAGTTGACCGGGGGTCAACATCCCCCGTGGACCAATCACAGGCCACCATTGGAAATTATTTTAGAAATTCAAAATAAAATAGATAATGATTTTATTTCAAAAAGTTAAAACATGAAAAATATTTATTTATTTTCAAAGTATTTTTTTGTGATTTTTATTTAATTTTTTTGAAATATAAATTATTTATTTACATTATATTATTATATATAGGTATATACATATATGTATTTTTAATAATGCTTTTTAATTCTTTATTTTTATATAATTATTCCAATTTTATATTTTTTTATTTATAACATAAAATTTGGAGAAAAAAGGTATTTTTATTTTATTTTTATTATTTATTTACATTGGTTTAATAAATAGGTATATATGGTATATGTACAAGGTATAAAATGGATTTTATTCTTTTTATTTTATTTTTATATTTCTGATTTTTATTTTATTTATTTACACCATGAAATATGGAATATGGAAATATTTTTAGTGGATTTTAATTAATTATTTACAAGGAGAAAATAAATAGGTATGTTATTCTATATACACGGTTTATGTACACTGTTGAGAGAAGTTTTGTTTATTTTTATTTTTATTTTGTTTTTCCCATTTTTATTTTAGTTTTTATTTTTATAAATATGTAAAAATGAATAAACACACATTTTTATTTTTATTAAGAGGAAAATAAATTTATTTATATACATAGGTATATGTACACACATGATTGACCCTATCTCCCTCTACTTGGATTCTTTTGCGGTCAGGCCCATAATGAGCACTCCCTTGGGATTAGGCCGCTCAATATTAATTCTAAATATTTCCCTCTTTTTCTTTTATTTCTTTATTCTTTTATTTATGCACAAAAACATGCTAAATATTGTAATTTACACGATGCATGCATGATGGCTATTTATGCTATTTACACATATCTACACGGTGTTTTGCATAGGTTTTGTAGCTAAAATAAAAGAATAAAGAGTAATGAATGGGTATTCATCACCCCCCTATACTTAACTTTGCTAGTCCCTTAGCAAACACTTATTTGGATAAGAAGTGAAAAAGAAAAGGAAAAAGAAAAAGAGGAGAAATGCATGGATCAATGCTGATTATTAAACTTGCCTTCATTAAATTGAAATATGGAGCTCGGTCAGATCTTTGGATTATTAATGTGTCGGAACCTTAGTTAAACTTAGGTTTAAAACTTAGAAGCCTCTAAGATCCACTAATCTATAATCAAGACTCCTCAATAATCCAGATCGGAACAAGTCTACATACACAAACCCTGAAGACCATGAATCTTTCCTTGCACAATGTAAGTGATGTATAGCTCTCCACGTCAGAAGTAGAAAAAGGACAACCCTCCCCAACAATGTAACTCTATGACCCTAGTCTGGCCACTCTTTCCTCGAGGAGCGGGGTATTCCCTTCTAAGTTCAAGTTCAACCGGCTCAAGAAGAGGGGGAAGAAGAGAATGGACCATGGCCAGTGTAGCCATGTATCCTTGGGAGCTCAACCAGTGTAGCTAAGTCTCCATGCTGCAAGCTACATAAGATGGAACTTAAGTCTCAAGCTTTTCTTATTGCACTCTATACACTCTGGTGAGATTGTCATTTTCTATCAGACCCACCACTTTTTTTGAGTTATTTTCTTTTTGCATTTTTTTTCAATGTGCATCTGTACAACATATTTACAAGGTGCAACATATATACATAAGGAGTTTTTCCTCTTGAGCCAGTAGACTATCCCTCTTTTGAAGCCTTATTGCAACCCACAACTCCCGTCGTTAGACCTCATGGCAACCAGACCAAGTTGAGACACACTTCCTTCACTATAAGAAGAAGAGAGGTTCCGCCTAGAAGTACTACCCTCATATGCTACCCCAAGTCAAGGAAGACTGCCTCCTCACCACCTCATTCGTAGAGAGCTCGGTGAAAGTGCGGGTCCAAGTCAAGCCATTGTCTATATGAGTCATGTGTGTGTTGTTAAGTTCTCTACTTAGGCTCATCGAGATGACATATGATCATAGCCTAGTGGACTCAAAGAATTAAGTCACCATGGACCTGAAAAGTCTCAACCCTAAGCCCTATAAGGTTCCTCTTATAATTAGGTGGATTAAGATCTTAACCAAGCTCCATTTTCCAATTTAATTCCAGGCTAGTTTAAATATCAACTGTGATCCAGGAAAAACTATACAAGTATTTACAAAGATGCAATTTACAAACTATTTACACATGTGCAAAATTTTTGAAAAATGTTTTGAAACCATGGATGCATGCATGAATGCAAGTTTTGCAAAATATGTACACAAATTTACACAAGGTTTTTGCAAATTTTTGATTTTCAAAACATTTTAGAAAAATTTTGTACGATATACATAATTTTGATATGAAAATATTTACACACTATTTACACAAAAAGTTTTTAGAAACATTTTTACAAAAATAACTTGTACACTAGCTATGTATGTGCAATAAAAGAATTTTTATTTACAAGGAAAAATTTTAGTTTTTATGGATTTTTGGGTTTTATCCATTTTTATTTATTAACACACTCACACAAAGAACAAGTTATGGCTATAGTATATATGGAATATATACAAACCCCCCTATACTTAGCTCGAACGATGTCCTCAGAGTCAAGAGCGATGAAGAAGACATAGCTCGTGCTTAGTATAGGGAAGTGAAAAGGAAGGATATATACAAAGAGGAATGAAAGAATAGAAATGCAAGAGGGTCTCGGCATTTCCCCCTATACTTAGGATCAAATAATCCTAAGTATAGCAGGCTGTACACAAAGGGAAATCCGAGCGAGAATGGACATGGTCTACCCCCCTATACTTAGGGTAAAATATCCCTAAGTATAGGCAGGAAAACAGAGGTAGAAATGAATCAAAAGAATACCCGAGAGTCCTATATCCCCCCTATACTTAGGGTAAAGTACACCCTAAGTATAGCATAATCATAAGATGAGAAAAGGGATGTGGGACTAAAGAATAGAGTGATATGGACATCTGGATCTATACAAGTCGGAAGAACAGTGATAATCAGGCGTGAGATGCAATAGATGTGAGTCAAGAGACCACATCTCACGCGAAGTGAATCGGGGCAACATCAACGACCCGCGGCTCATGATCTAGATATGGCTTGAGCCACTGACCGTTAACACGAAAGGTACTCTCAGAAGACAACTCAGATATGCCGATACTCCCATTGTCGTGTACCTTTCTCACCAAATACGGTCCCTTCCATTTGCTCTGAAGCTTCCCTGGAAATAGACGAAGCCTAGCATCAAACAGCCATACTCTCTGTCCTGGCTCAAAATGCTTGTGGCTGATATGAGAATCATGCCACTCCTTCACTCTCTCCTTATAATGTAGGCTGTTTGAAAAGGCAGTATCACGAAGCTCCTCCAAGGCTGCTAACTCTGCCCTCCTCTGATCTCCTACACTCTCTGGATCCAAAAGTATATCAGTGACAGCCCAAAGTGACCTATGCCTCAACTCAACAGGTAAATGGCACGGCTTGCCATAAACGAGGCGAAAGGGAGATGTACCCAAAGGTGTCTTAAAAGACGTCCGATATGCCCACAAGACCGAGTCCAAAAGCTGTGACCAATCCTTTCGGTCTGGGCGGATGACTTTCTGCAATATAATTTTGATCAACCTGTTCGACACTTCAACATGACCATTCGTCTGAGGGTGGTATAGAGTGGCAACTCGATGGTCTATGCTGAACTTGTTAGCAAGGGTCTTTACCATGTCGTTGACGAAATGAGACCCCCTGTCAGATATCAACACTCGAGGTACCCCAAACCGTGAAATGATATGCTTCCTCAAAAATCAGCAAAGTTCCTAGCATCTGCGGTTCGGGCGGGGATGGCCTCAACCCAACGACTAACATAATCAACGGCCAACAGAATGTACTCGAATCCCTGACTCTTAGGGAATGGACACATGAAATCGATGCCCCATGCGTCAAATAACTCACAAAAGTGAATGGGCTGCATCGGCATCATATCACGCTGTCCACAAGTGCCCATCCTCTGACAGTCAGTACTCCTCTTCACGAACTCATCAGAGTCCTTGAAGAGAGTAGGCCACAATAGGCCGGATTGGAGAACTTTTTGTGTCGTTCTCCTCCCAGAGTGATGTCCTCCTGCCTCAAGCTTGTGACAGTAAGTAAGGATGCTGTGATGCTCCTCCTGAGGAATGCACCTATGCCAGACGCTATCCCCTCTTTCATGGTAAAGGATGGGATCCTCCCAGTGATAGAACTTGGCCTTCGCGAGGGACGTCTCAAGTCTCTGCTTGGGCTAATCCTGTGGGACTTTCTTGGCAACAAGAAAGCTCACAATATCGGCGTACCACGGGAGAGAGGCGATAGCAAGAATCGCCTCATCTGGGAAGGTCTCACAAATAGGCTCAGTCTGCTCGGAATCCTCTAGATGCTCTAATCGGGAGAGATGATCCGCCACCACATTCTTGACTCCAGGCTTATCCTTAATCTCAATGTCAAACTCCTGGAGTAGAAGGATCCATCTGGTCAATCTGGCTTTGGAATCCTTCTTTGCCATGAGGTACCTGATGGCAGTATGGACAGTGTAAATGATCACTCTAGATCCAATGATGTAAGATCTGAACTTATCTAGGGCGAAAACTACGGCTAGCATCTCCTTCTCAGTGACTGTGTAGTTCCGCTGCGCGGCATCCAATGTACGGCTAGCGTAGTGAATAGCAAATGGAACTCCATCCCTCCTCTGTCCCAACACGGCCCCTATGACAAAATCGGAGGCATCCGTCATGATCTCGAATGGGAGAGACCAATCAGGCGGCTGGAGAATAGGAGCCTCTACAACATATCTCTTGAGAGTCTCAAACGACGATAGACACTTGTCATCGACAAGGAGCTCGGTGTCTTTCGTCAGCAGATCAGTCAACGGTCGGGCAATCCTACTGAAATCATGAATGAAGCGTCGGTAGAAACCGATGTGCCCCAGAAAAGACCGTAACTGCCGCAAGATGGACGATGGCGCGAGTTTTCTAATGACATCTACCTTGGCCGGATCAACCTCCATATATCCGTTGGAGATGATATGGCCAAGCACCATCCCCTGAGTCACCATGAAGTGACTCTTCTCCCAAGACAACACAAGGTGAACCTCAATGCATCGCTGAAGGACTCGGTCTAGGCAGTCAAGACAGGAGTCGAATCTGTCGCCGTAGATCGAGAAATCACCCATGAAGACCTCCAAGCACTCCCCCACCATGTCCGAAAAGATAGAAAACATGCATCTATGAAATGTCGCAGGGGTGTTGCATAGCCCAAATGGCATGCGTCTGAAGGCATATGTCCCGAAGGGATAGGTGAAGGTGGTTTTGTCCTGGTCTTCAGGCGCGATGGCCACCTGATTGTAGCCGGAGTACCCATCCAGAAAACAGTAATGGCTCTTCCCTGCAAGTCTCTCAATGATCTGGTAAATAAATGGCAGGGGGAAATGATTCTTCTTGGTGGCCTGGTTGAGTCGTCTGTAATCTACACAGACTCGCCAAGAAGTGGGTACCCGGGTAGCGATCTCCTCTCCAGACTCGCTGACAACTGTAGTGATGGCCGTCTTCTTGGGCACCACATGCAACGGACTGACCCACTTGGAGTCAGAGATGGGGTAGATAAAATCGGCGCTCCACCATTTCGAGATCTCCTTCATGACAACCTCTCAAAGATTCGAGTTCAGCTGCTGGCGGAACTCACGAGACAGCTTCGCCTCCTCCTCGAGATAGATATGGTGGGAGCACAGGGACGGACTTATCCCCTAGAGATCGGCTACACCCCATCTAATTGCCTTGCGGTTCTTTTCAAGAACACCCATCAGACGGGATTCCTGCTCTCCAGTCAAATCGGCGGAGATAATGACTGGGTACATCTCATGCTCTCCCGTAAGGAACCTATACTTCAGCGATGCAGGAAGCGGCTTCAGCTCTGGACAAGTAGGTGCTAGCGGATCTGGCCTCTGAAAAGTCTGAGTGAACGCTGCGAAATCTGCATCGGAGAATGGAAACTCTCGCTCAAAATCAGTATCTGGAGAAGGCTGCTCTGCTTGAATGTCTCTGCTCTGCATGGCATCAACCTCCTCCCCAGCTGTAGGCTCAACGGAAGTCAGACATGGTATGAAATCATCAAACTCTGCCCAATCGATATCTGACTCCGAGGGATCTGTATCATACTCACAAACAAAATCAGTCCCGCGGTCGGGAACCGGCTCTGCTGCCTGAAAAGTATCCTGGACCAAGAATACGCTCTCCAAGCTCTCCTCTACTGGCGTCTCTGCATCAGCGGACTCTGAAGGTGTGAGGATGGCATGTGCGAATGGATCTGCCCAAACTGCCTCATCATCTATAATCACAAAATCACAGTCCTGGTGGATGTCTCGCCCTGCCTCTGTCATCTGCTCTGAATCGGAAGTCGGCTCTGAGCAAGCTGAATCTCTGGCTCTGATGTCCTCAACCGTCTCTATTTGTAAACTCTCGCCCTTGACGCGAAAGTATACCTTCCCACTATCATGGTCGGTCACTGCCTTGGCTGTGGCCAAGAACGAGCGACCTAGAATGATGGGGGTATCGGTCACAGACTCAAGGATCTCCATGTCCAACACAACAAAGTCCACGAGTAATTTCAGGCCCTGAATCGTGACGACAACATCCCTCATCAACCCCTTCGGCCTCTTGACAGATCGATCAGCAAACTGAAGGATGTCCTGCTCTGTCGTAGAGTGCCCAACTCGAAGCGGTCGAGAAGGGATGTCGGAAGTAGGTTGATCGACGAACCGTTGTCTAATAGAGTGCAGTCGAACCTCTGCTCATGGATGTGGCATCTGACATAAGGGGCTCCTGAATCTGGCCTCTTGGTCGGCAGACGGTTCTGGATCGCGAAACAAGTGGCTCGAGTAAGCACATGGATCTCAGACTGATGGTTCCTCCTCTTCCTCCTAACTGTGGTCCTGTCTCTGAGTGATCTCTGAAGTAGAGGGATGTGCTCCAAGGCCTCCTGGAGAGTCAGCTGAATATGGAATCTGTCGATCTTCTGCTGGCTGAACTCTACTTGCTGATTCTTTTTCTGATTTTCTTTTTTCTGCCCCTTACCCAAATGGAGTGCTCTGGGAAAGGGGATCATCGGGTCCTTCTCAAACGAAAGAGTAGGAGAGGGTCTAGGCTGCTCAAGCACGACAAAATCCACACATACATCATCATGCACCACAGGTGGATCAGAATAAAATAAACCCTTTCCTTTATTTCCAGAAAAGTCCTGAGGTACATGTACAGACTGAAAGACAATAGGACTAGCCGAAGTAGAAATGGTGGCATCAATACCACCCTCGGCATGTCGACTCGCGGTATCAGTACCGCGCTCTGGCTCGGCAACTCTGGTGGCGTCAGTACCACCTCCTCCAACTGGTGAAGCGATGGCCTCAGTACCATCGGCGGGATCAACATCCATGGTGGCATCAGCACCACCATCATCATCTCACGCGGCATCAGTACCGCGCTCCTCCTCGCCTGGCGCCCTAGAAGTGGCATGGGATCGTCGCTCAAACGAGGCGCCACCTGCTGGCATCCTACCGCTCCAAAGTGTGACAAAATCAGTATCAAATAGATATGCAGACATATCACCAAATGAATCACTAGGAGTGGCATACTCTGTGAAATCTACCTGCTCAGACTTCCTCTTTAGGTTGTTCAGGTTCGGCTCAATCTGGGCAGGGATGGCGGCCTTCCCTCTCACGATCTCCCGCATCTCCTGGCGGAACTCATCCATCTCCCATCTGAAGGTAGCCTGTTGCTCTGTCATGAGGCGGTCTAGGTCGTCCAAGGCATGGTTCTCATAGGTCAGCCCATGAGAACCTAACGGGTGGCCTCACTGGTAGTGAGGCTGCTGATGTAGCTGGTGCGGGTGAGAGGGATACTGTTGGGGATGATACTGCTGAGGCTGCTCTCGCCTCCAAGACTGTCCCAGCTGATAGGGACGAGGACCATACTGCTGGTGCTGTTGGGATGACTGCTGCTACTGGTGGTGTACTGGGGGCTAGGGCTGTTGGTGCTCTCGCTGATGGCCGTGCTGGCCACCCTGAACTGGAGGTTGCTGTTGGGAACTGGCACCTCCGGCTGACCAACGGAATCCGAGATGGTCTCGTCGGATATCGGGCTAGGGTCGGTCGTACCAAATCCCGTTGACATCCATCAATGGCTCTTGCTCGTAGGTGGGTGTAGGGAGTACTGCCAGGGGCTGATCCGGCTGGTAAACCACCATCTGAGTGTCTGGAGAGGGTGGTGATTGGTAGTATGGATGTGGCTGCTGGTACGGCTCCGCATGTACAAGGTGAACCTGTCTAGGCTGACTGGAGCACTGGGACGAGCTACCACTATTGCTCAGATCTCCTCGTGCCTGAAGACGGGGCTGAGAAGCCGTCTGTGCCTCCTGGAGACACATGATATGTTACTTCAGGTCACTCAGCGTCTATGCCATCTGATCCATCTGCGTAATACCCTGGCACTGCTTCTTCTCGATCAACTCGATCCGGTCCAGCTTCTCGCTGATGATCCCCATGTTTGTGGTTGTAGACTCAGACTATGTGGCTGTCGTGGACAATGTAGAAGGGCCGACATCGACCCGTGCTATCCTCTGGTACTGCACAGACTGGGGCAGGGGGTGTCCCTGAGTGTAGAGTCGGGTCTGGGACATCACTGTATAGTTCTCGGCCATCTCCTCGTAGATGGCCCAGACCTGATCCTCAACGTTGGCGAAGTAGAAACCGCCACACGAAGCATTCACCAGGCCCTGCAGCTCTGGTGTCAACCCGCAGAAGAAGCTCTGAACTAGGTTCGGTTCGTGATATCATGGTACGGGCATCTTTCAGTCAGCTCTCTAAACCTCTCCCATGCCTCATGGAACTGCTCATTGGGGAGCATGGAGAAGTTGCTAATCAAGGCCCTCACTGCATTGGTCCGCCCGAGTGGATAGTACTTGTTCAAGTACTCGGTGCGGAGCTGCTCCCAGGTGTACACAAACTTCCCTAAATGCTTCAGCCATGTGGCTGCTCTATCTGCCAGTGAAAAGGGGAAGGCGATCATCCGGATGGTGTCCTCGTCCACCTGTCGATCGTGGACGGTGTTGTAGATCATCAGAAACTCCTGGAGATGTAGATGGGGCTCCTCAGTGGCGAGTCCATGGAAACAGGGTAGGAGCTGAAGTGTGTTCGGGGGGAACTTGAAGTCCCCCACGATGGCTGGAAAAACTACCCACCGGTGCGTTAGTGTTGATCCGGGGTTGTGTAACTCCCGCATCGGTCTCGGCTAATCTGGTGCTGCTGCTGCTGCGGCTGATGCTGCTGCCGGCTCATTGGGTCTCCGTGGTCCGTCTCCGGGCCCGTGCTGGTCGCGGTCAGCTCTCATTTGCTCCATCTCTCTCCTCATCTCAATCATAAATGCACCCTGATCCCTAAGCTGCTGCTGCATCGTCTCGAGGGAGGCGATCAGGGTGGTGTTGATCGCACCCTGGTCCAGGACATATGTCTGCTCTGGTCGGGGACCTCCGGTGCGGTCGTTGCTGCTGCCGGCCATGATCTCTACAAAGGCAAAAGACCCAAACTCAGGTGCTGATAAATCTGACTGTTGTCTCTCATCTGGCACTAGCATCTCAGGTATGAAAGAAGGGTGGTCAAGGGGGAACAAGGCGGAATCGAACTCGGGTTCAGAGAGCAGGTCTCGGCTCTCGTGAACCAACCTAGATGAACGGGTTGGAGTGTTGAAAAGCGGTGCAGCCAGAGGCTGCCTAAGGGACCTCCTGCCCATCATCTTGATCTGGCGAGTCAGGCGGATGGGATCTGCAAACAAACAAGATGAGCAAACAAAACCCCAAGTTCACCTACTCAACATGAGATGAAGACCGTAAGAGCGGTCAATTATCTTGTCAATTTTATGAGGTGATCATGTCAGGATAGCAGAGCGGTTACGTGACCTGCTGGGAATCCGACTCCCCCAGGAGACTGTCCCAATCCCAAACTAGATCTTTCCCATCCAGTCAAGCCGCAAACAGTTTACCGGCTACCCGATCGGCTCGCTCTGTTAAGGATATCACGGCTCTCTTTACCGGAGACCGGAGCGATCCTCACTAGATAACGAGTAGCCCAGAAGCAGTAGTCTGAAGAGGGTTCAGATATGGCTCTAGCCTAGGTATCGGGTCACTCTCTCGTGCATACAAACCAGACAATGAGGGGGTTGCTCTCCCCAAGACAGATTTTTAAGGTGAAGTGTCTTTTAGGGTCAATTTTGTTTAGCAGTCCTAATTTTTATGATTTTTGTTTTTAAGATATTTTTCAAAGAAAACAACGCCTAACAAATTTTTCGGTTCTCCTGATTATTTTAAGTCCAAAAACGGGGGGAGAAGACGAAAAAGCCGATGCGCAGGAATCAATGATGCATGCAAAGTAAGAGATGCGTACCTGACTGCAGCAGTCTGCATGCAGAGTGATCTGCGCATAAATAAAAGACTGAATATAAACTACTTAGATGATGCAAGCGGAAAACCAGCCCTAAACAAAGCAGTTCTATTCGAAAGAACAGATGGCTAAATGGTCAACAGGAGGGGTCGGTGTCCGGTCTCGGATGTCGATCGGTGCCCGTCACAACGGGTCCTGCCAGCGCTGTATACGACCTCTAGCGGCTCGGGACCCCTCAAGTGACCAAGTAGTCTTTTTTATTAATTTTTATTTTGGTCCAATTACGATCTAATAGGTACAGGCAAATTATTAGGTGTGTGGACCCTAATTATTACGTCGCAATCAGTAGAAATCCTCAGCTAGGGCTGAAAACCGCGTAAATCAATAAGGTAGTAAATAAACGGTTAAAACCGTGAGAAACCGCGAAAAACTCTGTGGGGTCCCCCGAGCACACAGGTGCTCGGCGAAACATACCCCGGTAGTCTACCAAGTGTCCAAGTCTCTAAGTCTGGTCCTGTATTATTACAAGAATATAAAATTTGCTGAAATTAAATCTAATCTAAAACTATCTAAACTCTGCGGCTATTCCGCGGTTCCTGAACTTCGGCTCCTCCTCGCGCTCTCCTTCGGCTTCGTAGAGAAAGAAGCCGCCTCCGACTCCCACGGTTGCGTCGGCTTCCGAAGAAACCTCCTTGGTCCTCAGGCCCTCACAAGAAACAAGAACCAAGGTGTCAAACCAAGATAAAAATAAACAGGAAAAATAAAATAAAGCAAGATATATGCAGGAAAATAGAAATAAATACAAGACAAACAAAAACAAAATAAAAGAAAATCAAAACAAATGAAAAACAAAAAGCTGTGAAAAGTCGCGGAAGAAAGAAAAGCCGCGGAAAACCGCGAAAAACAAAACCGAATAAAAATGAAAAGAAAGACGACTACTAAGCCGTGCTCCCCAGCAACGGCACCATTCTGATGAGCTGAAAAAGACCAAGACCCGGGTGAAGGTAATAAAACAAGGGTCATTACGACCCGGATCTCGGAAATCAGCTCAATCAAGAAAAATTATATCAGACCACCAACTAAAAGAAAAAACAATGAAAACATGGAAAGCGGACCTCGCTAAATTATTAACCTGGTATAGCACCCAGGGTTGGTCTCAGGGAGCACGAATTGTCCTTGCGGCCTAGGAAGTAGTAAAAGTCAATAAAAAAGAATAAAATATTTTTTTAGGTGGATTATAATGATTTTTTATGTTTTTGTATTTTTGATTTTTTAAAAGAAACTAAAAATAAGCAACTTCACTAATTATTAAGAACACTAAAAAATGCACAGAAAATTATAACAAAAATATTTTTATGTTTTTTAGGTTTTTTAGTGTTTTTGGTGAATTTTTCAGATTTTTCTAATTTTTATATCATTTTTTTAAAAATCAAGAAAGACAAAAATAGTGTGCTACTGTACAACCAGATTTGAAAGATCCATTAAAAATATCAAATATATTATAAAAGTCTTGAAGCAATTTTTATGAAAAGTATAAACAAAAACTAAGATTCAGAAAAAGAGTTTTATTTTTTAGAGTTTTGTAGAATTTTTTAGAATTTTTATATGATTTTTATGGTTTTTAATTTTTAAGGTTTTTATAAATCCAAAAAGCACAAAAATTTGATAGAAATTAAAAGACACTAAAACTAACTAACCCAAATTTTTTTAGAATTTTTAAAATAGTTTTTGATATTTTTTTAGATTTTCTAAGTCAGACAGTCACAAAAATCAATGTTTTTGAATTTTTACAAATACCAAAAAGCGTAAAAAATGTACCCAAAAATTAGGGAAATGTTTACACAGTGGCAGGAGCCACGTGTCCAAATTTCACCTAATTTGGATTTAATTTACTATTTTGTTTAATAAAAACAAAGGCTCACAGTACATAGGGACCTAGATGCAAAGAAAACTAATTTCAAGCACCAAATAATAATAAAATCAGAAAGTCCAGGAGCCCTTGTGCAAAAAGTCCACAAAGTCACGCGCAACGCACGTGGATCAGACACGGAGGGGCATATATGTAAATCCTATTTATAAAATACCAAGTAATAAAGCACAGGAAATACAGGATAGATAATGCAAATATTCCAAATCCTCACGTGTCGACGCACGTGATCCACATATACAGGGACTAGATTGCAAATAGAATAAACATGAAGGTCCATTATGCAATTTAACCTAATAAAAAACAACGGAATAAAATATTTACAGGACTAAATAGCAAAAACAAAGAGACAGGGGCCTAAGGGATATTTACCCCTATTATTAACGGTCGATGACTGGAGAGGCTCCACGTGGAGAATCGGAGGGTTGTGGCTCGTGCACGCCTCTTCAGCTGATGGACGGTCCGGGACAAAGCTCTCCTGGATCGGGCAGTGAAGGTCTCTCGCGATCAGGCGGTCGCGATCAAAATTGGAGCCTCGGTCCGTATTTGACGGTGTCTGAGCTTCTCCAAGAACAAGCTGCCGGCGAAGTTTGCCGGCTCAGTGCACGCGGTGTAGAGCTCTGATGACGCTGTTGGCATGTGGAAACGCTCTGCCTCGATGGTCTGCAGCTGGTGGGCTCATCCGATGAGGCCGGGAAGCTCCGAGGAGCTCCGACGACGAAGGTGGAGCTAACCTCCTATGCTCAAGTGTCCAGACCCTCAGATGGGTCGCATTGCCATGCAAAATGGCATAGGAGGCTTCCTGCGTTGAGGGCAAATTGCCTCGACCCGGTTAGGTGTGAAGTGGGTGATCAGAATAGGGAGGAGCGAAGACCTCCAGCGATGCGACGTCGAGGGAGGTCGACTCTTGGTTCCGGGGCGAACCAAGTTGAGTGTGTGGATGCAGAAGGTGGAGAGGAGTCTCGTGAGTGTGGTGGTCGAGTCGGATGAGCGAATGGATGAGTGTAGCGATGGAAATTGATTGGCGACGGTGGAGGGGTGATTTGGGCGAAAATCAAAATTAGCCTAAGCTACAGGGTATCGAGGTTACCTGATGGAGGGAGTCGACTGGGGATGAGCTAAGGAAGCTCTGGGGGGTCTTGGCCTCAAGGAATGTCGAGGTCCGAGGCTTGGCGCACCTCGCGGCGGCGCACGGCGACGAAGGTCGCCGGATCAGTGGCTGGAGGCACCTCCTCCTCTCTTCGACACTACGCTCGGATAGCTATCACTCTAAGGGAGCTGATGGAGGTCCTAGGACGAAGGGGCGGAGCCAAAGATGGCGGGGAATGTGCAGCGGAGGTGATGCTTTATAGTGGTGCAGGTCCGAGAAGATGGGATCGGGTCCGGCTTGGTGAAGCACGGAGCCCTAGGCAAATGATCGGGAGAAGATCTCGGATCATCAGCGGTTAATTAGCACCTGGGGTTTGGATAAACGGTGATCGGATCGTGTCTATAAAATTCGGAGAAAACGGGTACTCGAACACGGATCCG
The DNA here is from genome assembly GCA_037367405.1 of Ottelia alismoides. Classification (NCBI taxonomy): domain Eukaryota; kingdom Viridiplantae; phylum Streptophyta; class Magnoliopsida; order Alismatales; family Hydrocharitaceae; genus Ottelia; species Ottelia alismoides. The sequence goes on from JAZKJV010002922.1 coordinate 814,920, forward strand.
GTTGGAAAGGTCTAAGGGGGGGAGTTGACCGAGGGTCAACATCCCCCGTGGACCAATAACAGGCCACCATTCGAAATTATTTTAGAAATTCAAAATAAAATAGATAATGATTTTATTTCGAAAAAGTTAAAAAATGAAAAATATTTATTTATTTTCAAAGTATTTTTTTGTGATTTTTTTATATTTTTTGAAATATAATTAATGTATTTACATTATATTATTATTATATGTAGGTATATACATATATGTATTTTTATTTTTTCTTTTTAATTCTTTTTTTTTATACAACTATTCCCATTTTATATTTTATTTATTTATAACATAAAATTTGGAACAAAAAGGTATTTTTATTTTATTTTTATTATTTATTTACATTGGTTCAATAAATAGGTATATATGGTATATGTACAAGGTATAAAATGGATTTTATTCTTTTTCTTCTTATTTTATTTTTTTTTCTGATTTTTATTTTATTTATTTACACCATGAAATATGGAATATGTAAATATTTTTATTGGATTTTAAATATTTATTTACAAGGAGAAAATAAATAGGTATGTTATTCTATATACACGGTTTATGTACACTGATGATAGAAGTTTTGTTTATTTTTATTTTTCTTTTGTTTTTCCCATTTTTATTTTAGTTTTATTTTTATAACTATGTACAAATGAATAAACACGTATTTTTATTAAGAAAAAAATAAATTTATTTATATACATAGGTATATGAACACACATGATTGACCTTATTATCCCTCTACTTGGATTCTTTTGCGGTCAGGCCCATACTGAGCCCTCCCTTGGGACTAGGTCGCTCAATATTTATTCTAAATATTTCCCTCTTTTTCTTTTATTTCTTTATTCTTTTATATATGCACAAAAACATGCTAATTATTGTAATTTACGCAATGCATGCATGATGGCTATTTATGCTATTTACACATATCTACATGGTGTTTTGCATAGGTTTTGTAGCTAAAATAAAAGAATAAAGAGTGATGAATGGGTATTCATCAGTCACATATCCTATGAAGCTTGACTAGTGTAGCCAAGTCTCGTGCTACAGGAAACCTTGATGACTTTGAATTTGAAGCATAATGCCATGCTTATTCCATACATAATCTAATGGGATTTGAATTTTTCTTTCACTTTTGCTTGTCTATTTTAGAGTTTTTTATTTTACTTTTTTTATACTATATACAACAACATTTACATAAGGATTTTTTCCTTTTAAGCCAGTAGATTACTCCTCTTTTAAAGCTTTATCGCAACCCACAACATCCTGTCTTTAGACGTCCATGCCACTATATCAAGTTGGGGGGAGTTGGCCACCTATTGGGGCGATGTAGGTTTCCGCACGTGTGATTCCTCAAGTTAAGAATCCTGCCCTCACCACTTCCTCAGAGCTGAACTAAGTGTAGAGTGCGATGTTGAAGTTAGGTCATTATCAACAATAATCATATGTGTTGGAAAATTGAGGGAATCCCTTAACCTGTTCTGCAAAGGATGACTAGAAACGGAACATTCCCCACATGGGAACCAAGAATAATAATCGTAGCACAATAATCAAGCAACCATAGAGAGATGAGAAATTTACATGGGAAAACCCTTCTCGATGTGAGAGAGGGGAGAAACCCACGGGACACGACGACCCGCAACAAAATCCACTAGGTCAGAAAAATAAGAGGGCACAATATCTTCTCAGTTTTGTTGCCCAACAGAACTGAGGCTCAGTTACAAGAATAAAATCAGATAACTGTCACCTTGTAATTGGAGAACATGATATTGTTGCTTCTCCTCATCACATGATGCCCCTCTTCGAGAACGGACTTCCCAGACGGCTGCTCCTCGCACCTCTGGAGCAGACGCTCCTCACGGATGCGATTTCTCTTTGCACCCCTGCGGGGTGACTTTTCGCGCCTTGCATGAACTTGCTCCTCACGTCTTGCATGGGCTACTTCTCGCCTTGCTTGGGGAGAGAGAACTAAGATAGAAGAGAGGGAGAGATGCTTGAGTTGGGATAATCCCCAATGCCATGAATGGGGTCTTATTTATACTACTCTTTCCTCCTCTTTCTCCTCCTAGTCCTATTTGAAATAGGAAATACAAGTCCTAGTCCTATTGCAAATAGGACCCCAAGGGGATAATTGTTCAACAACCTCCATCCCTTTTTTCTTTATTTTTGGGAATGGATAATAACTAACAACCTCCCCCTCTGGTCCCAATGGAGAAGTGTCTCCAAGAAGATGATCACTGAGAGGTGACACTGCTCAGCTCTCTAAAGAGCTGCAGTTTGTCACGAGTCACAACCTTCGTCAACATATCTGATGGATTTTCATCTGTGTGGACCTTCTTCAGAATGAGATGCTTCTTGTCAATAGGATCTCTCAGCCAAAGATATCACACATATGTATGCTTTGTGCGAGTATGGTGCATCATGCTCTTGCTCATATCAATGACGCTCTAGCCATCAAAGAAGACAATCGGCTCACTGTCTTTGCATCCAAGTTCACCAAGAAATTGGTGTAACCACAACACTGTTTTCCCTGCTTCTGATGCTGCAATGTACTCAAGTTCAGTCGTTGAGAGTGCAATGCATTTCTGCAACTTGGACTGCCATGAAATCCCTCCCCCTGCAAAAGTGAAAATGTACCCGGAAGTTGATTTCCTCTGATCCAAATATCCTACCATGTCAGCATATGTGTATCCACAGAATTTGGGATCTGACCTCCCAAACATTTGACACATCTTGAGGTCCCTCTCAAGTATCTCAGAATCTACTTCATAGCTTCCCAGTGATCCTTCCCTGGATTCGATATGAATCTGCTTACTACGCCCACAGCATGAGCAATGTTGGGTCTAGTGCAAACCATGGCGTACATAAGGCTGCCAACTATGGACTGGTAAGGAATCTTGGTCATCTCAGATTTCTCCTCAAGAGTAGACGGACATGTCTTTTTCATCAACTTGAAATGAGCGGAAAGGGACGTGCTGATAGGCTTCACATTCTTCATGTTGAACCACTCCATAATAACTGTGCTTCTTCCTGTCACGAGTGATCTGCATCCCAAGCATGTTGCTTTCCTTGCCCAAATCCTTCATCTCAAATTCCCTAGATAGTTCCCTTTGGAGCTTTGCAATCAATCCAGGACCATGATCAACTATCAGCATGTCATCCACGTAGATCAATAGGATAATGAACCTGTCAATGGGAAGATGTCGAACACACACATGGATATGTCGTAATCCTCTTGAAGTTTTGCTTCGTCATGAAGGCATCAAACTTCAAGTACCATTGTCTAGGAGCTAGCTTCAAGTCATAGAGACTCTTTCTCAGTCTACAAACCATGTGCTCTTTCCCTTCCTCCTGGTATCCCCATGGTTGCTCCATGTAAATCTCTTCCTTTAGGTCACCATAAAGAAAAGTCATCTTCACACCCATCTACTCTTAGCTCAAGGTCTAGGATTGCAACAAGGCCTAGCACCACACTCACAGAATTCATCTTCACAACTGGTGAGAAGATCTCATCGTAGTCCACGCCCTCTTTCTGATCGAATCCCTTCCCAACCAATCTGTCCTTGTACTTCAGTTGCTTGCCATCATCATCTATCTTCAGCTTGTAGACCCACTTGTTCTTCAGTGCTCTCTTGCCTGCAGGAAGCTCAACAAGATCGTAGGTATGATTTGTCTTCAGAGACTGCATCTCTTCATTCATTGCATTCTGCCAATGATCTCTCTCCTTATGCTCTTGTGCCTCCTCAAAAATGCATGGCTCATCATGATCAGTCAGCATCACATACTAGGAAGTAGGATAGCAGGATGATGGCTGATGTGCCCTCCCAGATCTCCTGACCTGAGGCTCTGTTGCATCTGCTTCTTGATGAGGTTGATCCCCCTACCCAGGATCCCCTGGACCTGCAGCAGCGGGGTCTGCATCTGGCTTATGTTGTTCTGGTTGTACATCTTCTCTATCTATACATGGTACTGGAGAAGAATCTGAGTCCTCATCGCTTTCATCATCTATAGAAATCCCATCTAAGTCAACATCACCACTGTCATCCTCAGCCAAAGTCTGGTTCTCATAGAAAATCACATTTCTATTCTTGGTAATAGTCTCCTTCCTTGGATCCCAAAGTCAGTATCCAAACTTCTGATCTCCATAGCCAACAAAAATATAGGGCATTGCCTTGTCATCAAGCTTCTTCCTATGTTCCTTCGGTATAAATGCATGAGCTTTACATCCGATCACCCTCATGTGAAAATATGAGAGATCTTTCCCAGACCAGATGCGTTCAGGGACCTGAAAGTTCAAGGGAACATATGGAGATCGATTAATCAAGTAGAAGGTAGTCCGAACCGCCTCACCCCAAAAGGTCTTGGGCAGCTTCGCTGTCTTCAGCATGCAGCGAACTCTTTCCACAATGGTCATATTCATCCATTCAGCGACACAATTGTGTTGGGGTGTGCCAGGCTCTGTCCTTTCATGCCTATTCTCGTGCTCTACACAGTAGCTCTAGAAGCTGTGAGAGGTGTACTCCCCTCCATTGTCCGTGCATAAACACTTCAACACTTTTCCCGTCTCGCGCTCCACCATGGCATGAAATTTGCTGAAGCAATCAAAAACTTGATCCTTCGTCCTCAGCATATAAACCCACACCTTCCTTGATGCATCATCAATGAAGGTAAGAAAATACTAGTTTCCACCCAAAGATGATATGTTCATGGGACCACACACATTGGAGTGAATCAACTGCAAAAGATCTTCCTTCACTTTTGATCTGGTCTTGAAAGGTCCACTCTTATTTTCCAATCTCACATGAATCACAAGGTGACAATGTTATGTCCGTGTGACATGGTATTAACTCCTTCCTGTCCAAATGTTGCAAGCCCTTTTGTCTCATGAGTCCCAGCCGACGATGAGAGATCTGACGTGTCAGCCTCACTAGCATGTAGGTTGCCATCCATGACCTTCACCTGAGTCTTGTAGAGCGTGCAGCACAACCTGCCTCTAGACATGATAAGAGAGCCTTTGTTGATCTTGCATCCGTTGTTGCCAAACTTCATATGGTAACCCTCCCTATCCATTTGAGATCTGGATATGAGGTTAAGCCACAAGTCAGGAATGTGCCTGACATCTTGAAGAGTCATTGTACATCCAATATCAGTCTGAATCGAGATGGTCTCCGTGTCTATGTTCTTGGAGTAATTGTTGTTCTCCATCTTGATTCTCCCAAAATCTCCCTCTGTATAGGAAGTGAAGAACTCCCTGTGTGGAGTCATGTGGTAGGAGGCGGCCGTATCAACGTCCCACTCAGAGTTATCCCTTGCCTGTAGACACTACTCTTAAATAGTGAGAACCAATTGATCATCGTCATCATTGGCTACTGTTGTAGCAATATTCTCATCTTCATCTTTCTTCTGATTCTTTTTGGCTTCTGCTTGCTCTCTTTTCAAGACTCTACAGTCTCTCTTCTTGTGACCAAGCTTGTTTCAATAATGGTAATTTCCTCTATCCTTGGACTTCTCCCTGGGTCTCTCTCGTGATTTTCCCCTGTTGCTTGGCCTGCCTCTTCTTTCAACTACGTAAACATGTGAAGAAGATGATCGTCATCTGACTTCTTCATTCAGGAGATTTCTCTTGACCATAGGGATGGTCAGCTTGCCGTCTGTAGCGGAGTTGCTTACGGTAATTACTAGGGTTTCCCAACTGTCTGGCAGGGAACCCAGTAGAAGAAGCGCATGCAATTCATCATCTAGTGCCATGTTCATAGTACTCAGTTGATTGATGAGACTATGAAACTCATTCAAGTGCTCAGCAACTTTCATCCCGCCCTTATACTTCAGATTCACTAACTTCTGAATCAAGAACGCCTTGTTGGTGGTTGTCTTCTACTCATAGAGCTCCTCCAGTTTCTCCCATAGCTTCTTCGCAACTGTCTCTTCTGCGACATCAATCTACTACTAATGATGACCGGATACATATTCTTCTCACCAGCAAGGAAACCATATTTAAGATCTGTTGGAAGCAGATTTAACTCTGGTAATTGCTGAGTTGGTTTCTTGGACACTTCTGAAACTGCTCTGGTTGGTGAATAATTTGTTGACAACATGGTGTTGTTCAATGAAGTCACTAACTTTTATTGTTATCTTTTCACTCATATTGGCATATATAGCCGTTGCCAATTCATACCATGCATGTATGTATTTCAATGAAATCAATAAATTTTATTATTATCTTTTCATTCTTATTGGCATATATAGCAGTCGCAATCCATATCATGTATGTATTTTTTGATCCAAATGTATGGATGTATATATGTATGTACGTACGTAAGTACGTATGTGATATGATGTTAATTCGTAAAAAGGATGCATCTACGAATTACATTTTTTTCATGTTCCATCTTTGTTTTTTACTATGTGGTACCTTGACAATTTTATAGGATATGGAAAACTCGTGAATGTGAAATCCATTACATATGTAAGGATGAGGGATAAAAATACAATAGGATAAGGGATAAGTGAGGTCTATCCATCATCTTTATTCGGTTGGTTTGAGGAAAAAGGAAGGGATAAATAGCGTGACCTAATAAACGATGTAATTGTGATGTGCTCACTATGTCTTGAATAAAATTATGGACTCCCATGATAATTGGGCTTTATCCGGCAACTAAATGCCGATTTATCCATGGACTTTATGAACAATTAAATTGTTGGACTAATCAACTTATAATTTCATCTGCATATACTCCTAGGCCGACAAACTCCATTGTAACTAGGGAAGATGATCCTCTGTGGTAATGGGGTTTCAAGCAGAGGTGTTGTAATAACCTTCTCTTTTTTTGCATTTTTTTTATTTTTAAAATCCAACTTTATAGATTATATCTTCGACTAATGCTCCATATCCTCCAAATGTAATTCAAAGCCAAGTGCATTTGCTATTTTAACTTAATGATCAAAGGTCCGGTCAGAATTTTTGCAACTTCAATCTCATTTAAAAAAGAACCAAACCTTTGACCATTAAGATAAAATAGTAAATACTTATGGATTTAAGCGAAATATTAAAGATATGTGGAGCATTAATCGAAGATATAATCCATAAAGTTAGATTTTGAAAATCGAAACAAAAGAGAGAGAGATAGTATTACAGCACCTCTGCTGTAAACCCCATTACAGCAGAGGATCCTCTCTGTTGTGACCAGTACCACTGTTGATGTCAATCGCTACACATCTTTTGGTTAAACTTTCACTTCCCTTCCATGTTTTATTCCCTCCAGACGGTGGTGTGCATACCTCTTCCTCACGGTGTCCTTGAGCTGGGAACCACGCAAAAGGTAAACAAAATATCCCAAAAAAAACTTAAAAACTGACTGATTTCGTCATTATCAGTAATAAACTTTCCGTGTACAGGTTATGGAGGACTCAACACTAGTCCAACATGTTACTAGTTTCTTTGGCTCTATCTCTGGCAACTCGACCTCGGACACCACCAACACCTTGGCAGGTCCCCCACTGTTCCATTCAGCACCTTTGCACGCCATTGCAGCTGACCGTGCCGAGATCAATCAGTATGGGGAGGAAGATGAATATGATGAGGATGACAGCGACTCGGGCACGGAGTGTGTGCGCATTCAGGACGAGGATGAAGATGCAATGAAGGTTGGGGAGACAAAATCTACTGAATTCACGCAGCTTGGATCGTGGGAAGGAATTCCAATGAATGTGTTCACGTCTAACTTCGGCCCTGGGTTGGCAATACTGGAAAGGGGTGAGAGCAGCATGCATCAGAATGAGATGCCCGAATATTTCCAATCATGTAACCTGCAAGATCATCAGTTTAGTAGCGGCCAACAACTGTCAGGTTAGTCATGTGATCAATTCTTTATAGCATCATAATTGATGAGCTCGTATAGGTTTGGCTAAGTGTAATTATCAGCTGCTATGGCGAAAGATCTCTGTGAAAATTCCAATCAATTAATCTTAGATCGAGTCCATTTGAATCCATTACGCAGATGTCTGCTCGGTGCTCCTCTCCGATCGGCATTCTCCAGATGGAGCTGCAAAGAATCAGCGACGTTTCCCCGTTCCGGCTCCGGACAAGCCTCGCAAAGGATGCTTAAGAACATTCTCTTCACAGTCCCACACCTCCACCGCAACCAAAAGTTGGGTAATGGCGAGACGAAAGACGAGCAGCTTGGCGGTAGGCATGCTATGGCGGAACGAACGCGGAGGGAGAACATCAAGAAGAGGTTCCTCATACTCCGATCCTTAGTGCCATTTGAGACCAAGGTATGTAACTATCATCTATCTTATATTCTTTCCAAAATGGCATTCATGCATTTTACGCCTATAACACCACAACCAAATAGGTCTCTGATAAATTCGTTTATCCGTCATTATATCTCCGTTTGTTAAATATATAATGAAAATATTATTTCTTGTGAAATTAATTTTATATTGAAGTCAGCAATGAATGTCATATTCGTGGATACATCGTTAGCAATGATGCATGTCGTAATGCTTATCCCGTTTTACACAAAATTTTAACTAATCGTCGCTAATTTTTAGTTGAAAAATTAACAATGATTAATTAAAATTTTGAAAAATGACAGTGACTAAGCATTGTTGTATGAACCGTCGCTAATGATATAACAATAGATTTGAAAATGGTCATTGATTTTAAGTATAAAAATTAATTTCGCGACAAATAATATAGTTGTTATATATTTAACAAGGGATTTTTATGCAAAAAATCCTAAAAACATTGTAAATTATCTTCTCGACTCTATGTTCTTTTTTATTATCACCTAAACCCCGCGTACTTGCTAATTGTTACACCGCAAACCTTTCGGGAGTTAATTACAGAGTCCTTTAGCGCTCACAATGTAATAATTAGCAAGTTTGCAGGATTTGGGTGATAATTAATTACAATGAATACAGGGTCCTGGCATAAAAATCTCATTTAATAAAGCATGATATATTAATGGACTTTAAAAAAAACATCACTATATGTTGTGGAAAAAGAACAAGTTGTATTACTGTGAGGCCATAGGGTTCTCTTATATAGGAGAGGAACCTATTGGGTAAATTACAAGAAGAAGACAAAATAGATAGATAATAAGAGAACAATATGAAATATAGTAAATATCTCAACACTCCGCCTCAAGCTGGAGCGTAGATATCAATCAGACTCAGCTTGGAACAACATCTCTGATAAGGCCCTTTGGCTAGGGCCTTAGTAAGAACATCTCTTGTCTAGTCTCCAGAGCTGACATGCGTAGTGGCGATAAGACCCTTATGTATCATGTCATGAGTGTAGTGATAGTCCACCTCTATGTGCTTGGTCCTCTCATGAAATGCTGGGTTATTGGAAATGAAAAGAGTAGCATGATTATAACATTGGAGGTGCATGGGAAGAGGCACCTCTATAGTCAGGTCAGTAAGTACAGATCTGACCCACATCATCTCTGGGCTAGTCTGCGCCATGGCCCTGTATTCCGACTCAGCACTTGATCTGGCAATGACAGTTTGCTTCTTACTCTTTCATGAAATAAGAGAATTCCCTATGAACATAGCAAAGCCTGATGTAGACTTTCTATCCTTTGGCCACCCAACATAATATGCACCTGCACATGCTGTAACTGAGAGAGATGTGCCTCTGCTGAAAAGAAGTTTTGTACCTGGTGAAGTCTTCATGTATCTCAGAATCATATAGACTGCATCCATATGCGCATGTCTGGGCTGCTCCATAAACTGACTCACTTTTCTCACGGTAAAGGATATGGTGAGCCTGGTAATAATGACATATAGTAGCTTTCCAACAAGCTCTCTGTACCTCCTCTTGTCGACCTCCTCAGTATCATCATCATAGAGCTTCATGCTCGGGTCAATAGGAGTAGTGGCAGGTATGCAATCTGCCATGCATGTCTCTAAAAGAATATATGTAACATACTTCCTCTGAGTCATCACAAGACCTTGTTGGTTCCTGGTAAACTCTGGTCCAAGGAAGTAACATAAATGTCCAAGGTCCTTGGTCACAAACTGCTGACCTAGGAAGTCCTTGGCACCCTGAATGCCCTGCTCGTCATCTCTTGTAGCAATAATGTCATCAGTGTAAACAAGAATGACAATAGTACTCTTTAGGTCCTCTGTACAAACAAGGAGTGATCGGCAGTCGATCTCAAAAATCATGCTGCTCTATCAAGTTCGAGAGCTTCTGGAACCATGCTCTTGGACTCTGCTTAAGTCCATACATAGCCTTATGTAGCATGTAAACATTCTGACACTCCCCCTCAGCGGCAAACTGAGGTGATTGCTACATGTAGACCTCCTCCTGTAGATCACCATAGAGGAAGGCATTCTTCACATCCAGCTGATACATGGGCCAATCTCATATCACAGCAACAGAAAATAGAATATGCAAAGTAGAATGCCTGGCAACTTGAGAGAAAGTATCCTGATAATCCACCCCATATGTCTGGGTGAACCCACGTGCCAAAAGGCTCACCTTATAATGATCCACGCTGCCATCTGCACGGTGTTTCACAGTGAAGACCTATTTGCATCCTACAATAGATGCATCGACTGGAGCAGAAACAAGACCCCATGTACGATGTGACTATAGTGCAACCATCTTCTCCTCTACAGCTAACCTCCACTGATTGTACTTTAGAGCCTCCCGATATGTGCATGGTATTACCACGACAGATAGTGCCAAGGTAAACCTCCTGAAATCCTCTAACAACCTGCTCAAGGAAACCTAGGATGCAAGAGGATAAGTAGCACATTGTCGTTTTGACTTTCGCAAAGCAATCGGTACATCAAGATCATCTGCCAAGTCTGTGACCTGTGAGTTCCCCTCTTGAGAGGGCACCTGCTAATCATGTATGGAATCCTGCTGCACAGACAACTCAGTAGCACCATCAATAGAAACAATGCGCTTAGTACATACCTGAGGCATTCTGGATGATGGGAAAGGCCTATGAGCATGGGGAATCGAGCGAGGCATGCGAGGAAAAAGACATGGCAAAACATGAGTCAGAGTAGGAGGTGGAGCCACAGGAGCATATGGTATTGGTGGTGGTGGTGGTGGTGGTGGCTGAGGAGGTGATGGTAGAGCAGGAGTAGAAGGAGGCACAGGAACGATAGTAGGAGGTGGAGGCATGTAAATCTCATCATCAGAGTCAGATGGGGCTAGTCTCTCACCTGTAGGAGAAAAATACATAACAGACTCAAAGAAAATAACGTCAATACTTACAAAGTACATCTGCCTTAGCGGATCAAAGCAACGGTACCCCTTCTGGGTACGAGAGTAGCCAACAAACACACATTTGACAGCTCTAGGAGAGAGCTTGTTCGACCTGGAGAGACATCATGAAAAAAAGCAACAGATCCAAGGACATGAGGTGTAAGAGAGAAAAGATCCATTTCAGGAAAAGTAATTGAGAAAGGAATCTTCTCTCCCAACACAGACAAGGGCATGTGGTTCACCAGATAGCAAGTTGTGAGGATAGCATTGATGAATCTGTGATTCATCACTCTTAAAATTGAAAATAAAGCTTTGTCCCCGGGTATTTAGCTTCATATTTCCCTTTATCTTACATAAATAGCATTCATGCATCAATCCACAAAATATGCATTTTAATATTCATCCTTGCATTTAAATATGAAGCCAATTTCTTGTGTAAAATCCACTGTAAAATATCCACCTATTCACTTGTATTTTATACCCTCTAAAATAAAACAACACCTTCCTTATAGTGTGTACACCATTAGTTAATAGTATAGGGAAGAAGGCCAGAATCCCTCTCTCGTAAAATACCCAATAAAACCTTAAACCCCCTGGACCTTAGAGTGCCCATACCTCTCTCTTACCAACTCCAAATTAGGTCTACTCACCTTATGAGACTAATTTCATTCAATTCGGAGCTCGTAAGCAAAAGTTGGGTTTTTAGGCATCCTTGTATACTATACGTATGTATATTTGCATTCTTGTATTTTTGTATCATATTTGACCCCATCTCCGTTTTTAGTCAACATGAAACTTGTAGATCTCATCGAGATATGCAATTTTCATGTTTTGAGTTTTTTTTCAAATTCGGCCTCTTTCTCCCTCTAATCTTACTTTTCTCTTCAGCCACTCACAGCTGGCCATGTGGCGCCCTCTGATTGCACCACGCGACCTGCTCCCTTTGACCAGTCCGCCCGCGCCCTGGACCGTTGGATTTTTATCTTGATCCAATGGCCCGTTAATCATCACGCATACCCATTTTCCCCGCCGTCAGATCACTCCCTGGATTTCATCCGCCCAGAGTCCACCATGTGGCACTCTGTGCACCCTCCGATCTCGCTCCAGGCACATTGATCCTCACCGTTCATCACCACAATTAGTTTCAACCACTTGATCGAACCCCTGAGCCCATCTCAGCCGCCCGTTAGCGTTGCATCCTCAGCACGCCGCGTGGTGCGGTGCGGGCCCTCCGATGTCGCGCCTTAAATCTGATCTCAGGCGTCGATCCACGCCTCCATCTGGACCGTTGGATCACGAGATTCAACGATCGAGACGTCGTCGTCAACCTCCGCACGCCCCGCGCCCACGTTCTCCACCGTGCGCAAGGGGCCGCCCCTATTCTATTTTCGACTCCACACCGACCACCTTCTCCGACCACTGATGCCACCACGATGGAGTCCACTCATCCCTCATCCTCGCCAGCTCCCTCGATCTCCATGACAACCCTCAGAGTCGCTCCACGACATCCACGAACACCACCTCCTAGCCATCCCTACCGTCACCCTCATCCTATAAATCAGCCACCTCCGGCCACTTTCACCCCCATCCGTCGTTTTCGAGAGAAGTGAGGTCGAGTCCCTTTAACCTTCAGGTGACAGCTGTAGGAGACGAGTCGAGCGACAACAATCTCAAGGCGAGATCCGCGGCATCACCATAGACGTGTCGTGAGATCCAATTGGACTTGCTCACTTCGAAGGACTCTGCCATCCTTCTCGAGGCCACGACGGAAGCCACACACCGTAGATCCACAATCCGGCGAACCGCAGGTAAGTACTCTATCTTCATCTTGTCATTTCATTTTTATCTGACAAATTTTCTTCCTTGTTGTTTTTCATCATCACATAAAAATTACTCCACCACCATCATCACCACACCACAGTCACCTCATTTTTATCACCACCAAAACATTTTCATTCACCAACGTCTTTCATCATTATCATCGTATTTTTTACCATATCTACTTGGAGAATGACGACAAACCATCTCGTGAATTCCAACGTCGTTTGAATCCAAATTTATGAGAGGTAGTGAAGAAGGAGATAGAGAAATGGTGCAACGCGGGTTTCATTTATCCCATCTCCGACTCTAAATGGGTGGCCTCGATCTATGTGGTCTCGAAAAAATCGGGAATTCAGACGACCACTAACGAGGACGGAGAGGAGATCGTGACGCGAGTACCCACGTCGTGGCATGTCTGTGTGGATTACAGACACCTGAATGCCATGACGAAGAAGGATCATTTCCCCCTACCATTCATTGATCAGATCCTAGAGAGACTAGCGGGGAAAGAGTTCTTCTGTTTCTTGGATGGGTTCTCGGGCTACAATCAAGTAGCCATAGCTCCGGAGGACCAGGAAAAGACCACGTTCACATGCTCTTTTGGTACCTATGCTTTCAGGCGCATGCCCTTTGGGTTATGCAATGCTCCAGGTACTTTTCAAAGGTGCATGATTGCTGTATTCGCCGAAATGTTCGGCGAATTCCTGGAAGTCTTCATGGACAACTTCTCGGTCCACAGTGATTCCTTTGATTCTTGCCTTAGGAATCTGGACTGAGTCCTCAAACGTTGTTGTGAGGTCCATCTGGTGCTCTTCTGGGAGAAAAGTCACTTCATGGTGACAGAGGGCATTGTGTTGGGGCACGTCATCTCCAAGAGAGGAATGGAGGTTGACCCTGCCAAGGTGGATGTGATCAGATGATTCCATCCACCAACCAACATCAAGCAGTTGCGGTCGTTCCTCAGGCATGACAGATTTTATCAGAGATTCATCAAGGATTTTTCTAAGATTGCCTGACCGCTAACTGAGCTTTTAGGCAAAGATATGGAGTTTGTTGTTGATCACAAATGTCTTGAGGCCTTTAAGCTATTACAAGGAATGATCATGGACGTGACTATCCTACATGCCCCAGATTGGTCTCTACCTTTTGAGATCATGACGGACGAATCAAATTTCGTTGTTGGGGTTGTGTTAGGACAGAGGAGAAATGGCGTCCCGTTTGCAATCCACTATGCAAGCAAAGTGCTTGATACCGCTCAGCTTAACTATACCATTACAGAAAAGGAAATGCTTGTGGTAGTGTTTGCCTTGGATAAGTTCAGATCCCATTTAATTGGATCCAAGGTAATCGTGTTCACTGACCATACGGCGCTACGATACTTGATGGAGAAGAAGGACGCGAAGGCGCGTCTTCTTAGGTGGATTTTGTTTATCAAGGAGTTTGATTTGGACATTCGTGATAAACCTGGAAAGAAGAACATAATAGCTGATCATCTCTCTTGTCTCGAAGATATCAATACTTCCGAGGATTCACCAATTCGAGACTCCTTCCCTGACGAGTCGATTTTTGTTGTCACTCACTCCCATGGTATGCCAACATCGTGAACTATCTTGTCTCCAAGAAGGTTCCCGAGGGTTGGCCCAAGAGCCACATCGACCGACTGAAGTCGGATGCTTGACACTACCATTGAGAGGATCTGATCCTTTTCTTTGAAGGATCGGATTGTGTATGGAGACAATGTATTCCTATGGAGGAATACCGGAGTGTCCTTTCTTTATACCACAGCTTGGAGGCAGGAGGACACCACTCCGGGAAGAGGACCGCATGGAAGGTACTTCAGTGTGGCTTTTACTGGCCGACTCTGTTTCGTGATGCCATCATCTTTGCGAAGTCGTGCCCAGTACGCCAGAGAATGGGAGGAACCGTTGGTTCCAAGGATGAGATGTCGATGCAGCCTGTCATCATTTGTGATGTCTTTGATGCCTGGGGCGTCGATTTCATGGGCCCATTCCCTGTTAGACACTAATTCGAGTACATTCTTCTTGCGGTAGATTAACTGTCTAGGTGGGTGGAGGCTATCCCGACCCGAGCTGCAGACATCAGGACTATCTGTAAATTCATCAGAGAGCACATAATCTCTAGGTTTGGGATCCCAAAAATGATGATCTCAGATGGGGGTAGCCACTTTGTAAATCGGGAGGTGAAGAAACTCCTGAAGGACTACGGCATTGAACACCATGTCGCTAGTCCTTACCACCCACATACCAATGGTATGGATGAGGTTTCGAATTGAGAGGTGAAAACTATATTGCAAAAGCTTGTCCGCCCAGACAGGAAGGACTGGTCTCAGATCTTGGATCAGGTCCTATGGGCGTATAGGACAACTTACAAGACACCGTTAGGAACCTCCCCATTCCAAATGGTATTCGAAAAGCCGTGCCATTTTCTCGTAGAGTTAGTGCATAAATCAGAATGGGCAATAAAGAAGGTCAATTGGAGCACACACCTTGGGCAGAAGCAGATAGATATGGATCTGAATGAGCTTGTGGAAATCAGAAACCGCGCATATGACAACAGTCTGGTGTACAAAGACAAGGTTAAGCATTGACACGATAGATATATCAGACGAAAGACCTCCTGGACAGATAGTATGGTTTATTAATGCTAGGCTGAAGATCTTCCAAGGCAAGTTGAAGTCCAAGTGGACAGGCCCATTTGTCATCTGTATGGTGCATGATAGTGGATGTACCGAGATCTCAGATCTCGTAGATGACGCACTGACATTCCTAGTGAATGGACAACGGTTGAATCACTTCATCGAATCCAATGAGCAGCTAGTCCATATTGAGGAGATTGTATTCATGTGTGAGATAGATCCAGCAGATACACCTCGAGCCGCGCATGAGACCTTGCAGCAGTGAGCTCAAGCCATCGGTAGCATCTTGAAAGATTCAGACCGACTCACTTGTATATACCTATCATTCCTGTACATTCTGTCCTTTCTCCCCCGCGACTCTAGTAACTTATCCCCGCCTCATTGATCACTATCTTGGACTATACTTAGGATGACCAGATCCTAACTATAGGGGGGATGAGCCACCTGAGTCTGTTCTCTGTATATCCTCCAGATGACATTGGTCCTCATATTCACCTCCGTCCTATACTTAGGTTGACCTGAGCCTAAGTATAGGGTGGACCGATGCCCGCATTATATATTCATCCACTTCTCTTCTTGACCTTGTCCGCCCCATTTTTTGTCCTTCTTCTACACTTAGGCTACCAGAGCCTAAGTATAGGGGGTAGGATGAGTTCTTTACATTTTTCGTTCTCTTTGGCTCTCTTACGCTTAGCACGAGCTATGTCTTTTTCCTCGCTTTCCGTGCTCTGAGGACATAGCACACGCTAAGTATAGGGGACGTGTATATATTACATATACACTTTACCCATAGCTCGTACTTTCACGTATCTTTGTATATATTTTGCAATAATTATGGGCTGGGTAAAATTTTGGAGAATTTTTTCGTAAAAGAAACTTGTATAATCTGTATAATACTGTTTTGCCCATTTCAGTGATATTTTGCCCATTTCAGCTCTGAAATTCGCACATAGTCATTTATTGCTCCAAAAATTGTGAAAAACATGTGAATGATGCCTCTAAGTTTGCTTTAATTACATTCCAAATATCGTCCAATTAGGAGTTATCTTGTACATAAAATAAATTCTAGAGTGATTTCTGTAATTGATTTTTAATTTAATCCATGAACAATATTTTTGAGAAATTTCATCTCTGTTGTATTCCTTATTGAAATATCTATCTGAGATAATTCATTCTTTGGATAATTTTATTTCGTGGATTTATTGGAAATTAAATACCCACAGTCACTCTATTTTCAGTAAAAATCATAAAAAATTATAAAGTGTCAGAAATTCCAAAAATATTAGTCTAGCTTAAGTTCATTATTTTTATCTTCCAGTAAATTTTTCATAATTTTTGCGTATCATTTGCACGAAAAATTGCATAAAACCCCAAAAAAAGTTTGCAATTTTCATTTATGCATTTTAAATCCAAAAATTCCAAAAAAAATCCATTTTGCATTAATCATTGAATTATGATTACAGGAAAAATACAATTTGGTCATTTTGGACTAATTTCAGATTAAAATTAAATTTGGCTAACTTGTTGATTTTCGTAATAACCTAGTTCATTCGCATCATTGTATTTGGCTTTTTATTACATAAAAAATTACAAAAAAACCACTTGGAAAACCGTAATTTAATCCGTCTAACTTGATCTCGAGTTGTTCCTTTGCCTCCTTAAGTCGATCTTAGGGCTTGCCCATGCTAAACAAACATAAAATTACGCTTAATTTCATTCGACGATTATTCGATCCGTGCGGTTATTTTTTATCGATCCGGATTTTTCCGACTGCAACGAAAACGTCAATTAGACAACATAAAAAGGGTAGATTTCGGGTTCATCAAGCATCTCCCTAGTAGGAATGAGGAGCACGACTCTGTATCAACAAGGTTTTGGTTACATCATGTAGATGATGATATTTGCACTCTGCAACACGGTTCAGATGGGATGTATATGCACATAAGATCTGGTGAACAATGTCAAGAGATCTAAGAAAGTCAGAAAGCTTTAAGGTGCATAAGTCTAAGGCATTATCAGAACGAATATATTTGACATTGACAGAAAAGATAATATTTATCTCAATAATAAAATATTTAATCACAGATCCAACCCCAGAATTATTCTTCAATAAAAAGACCCAAGAAAGCATAGAAAAATCCATGGCATATAAAATCAACGATTGGATCTCAAAGGGGCTATGGCTTCCCTCTTTATGTACTAGTTTGGGAGCCTATGGATCTCAATCCATGGCATATAAAATCAACGATTGGATTGATTTAAGTATATGATCAACGGCCATGATCATTGTTGTTCTCAACAACAATTTATTAATTTAAATTAAATCAAATATATGTTGCATTATCATCAACATAATTTAATTTAACAAAATTAATTATCACAAGATAATAAGGTAATAATAAAAAGAGGATAATAAAACACCCCCAAAATTATGGGGCGTCACCTATGACTGAGTCATAGGTGACATCACCTATTTTGGTGATGAATTATCTTCCTTTTTATTTTATCCCATTATCTCTTAATAATTTGCAATAACATTTATTGCAAAATTATCCACTAAATTTATTCCAATTTAATTAGTGAATATTTCGATCATGCCATTGAAAAATATGTGAATCATATTCACAATCCAAACTAAATTGTAAATTACATTTCAAATTAATTGCTCAATGTGAGTCCAATTCACATTAACAATTAACAAATGCTATTTACAAAGATGCTCTCTCTCTCTAAGATATTATAAATCATATTTATAATATGTATACAGATATTATGGATAGCACTATCCACGATCTGCATCACCTTGACAATTAAATCTCATTTAATTACTTGGATAATCATTCTCATAATATGAATCTTATTAATATTATACTTGATAATTAAATCTCATTTAATCATCAACATTTTGTTGCTTGGATATTAAATTCATCACAGGAATTATTCTTGAACTCCTTTAAGAATAATGCGCTTTCTCCGCAGATACTTGGAGATAAGGACAGGGCTATTG
The DNA here is from genome assembly GCA_037367405.1 of Ottelia alismoides. Taxonomy (NCBI): domain Eukaryota; kingdom Viridiplantae; phylum Streptophyta; class Magnoliopsida; order Alismatales; family Hydrocharitaceae; genus Ottelia; species Ottelia alismoides. The sequence goes on from JAZKJV010002922.1 coordinate 833,655, forward strand.
TATTGTTCCACCTATAGTGACTTGGATGTTGAGATCTCATCTCAAATACAGATCTCATGGACCTCCCACAGATGCTTCATTAAATCAAGGCCGTAAATCTAATCTTCTCATTGTATCTGAATCTCATTCAGACAAATGTCCAACACTTGGACTATGATTAGATTGCTTCTCTAATGAGAGGAGCCACTATAATCCAAACCTGTTTCATCACTCCCTCGGAATGGAAGCGTCATGGTTATACAATCATTTATGATCACATCACCCTCAGGTATTCCCAAATACCTGTACATCCTGCATACTGGAAGACCTATGATCAATCTGAAATTATGGATCAATTTTACATTGTCTTCTTCATGATTTGATCATCCAGTTTCTCAATCTTGGTCATTGGGAATTGGCATCGATCATATGGTTTCCCAAAGCATATATCATACCTTCAAATTCTTGTCATGCTTCCAAAGCACGACGACCATGCATGGAATTTGATTAGTCCCAATACCTCATGAGTGAGCTCATGTCTTCCGGTTCACAAGTGAACCTGTATGATCCCTTTGAGAGATCGTATTACTCATATGCTCTTACATGCACACCAGCTCGCCGGTATATAGACCTTGGCTAGGTCATCAAGCTATTGGTCTGCCAAATGCACACACTTAGACATATAGTAACACATCTGTCTCTGGTCAGAGGATGTGTGCCTATGCTGTGACAGCATCCAACATAGGACTTAGGTTATCTCGATCTCGCTAAGTCAACACTTTGACCTAACTAATATGACACCTCTGAATCACTATTCCCATGCAGAGGACTTGCATCAAGAGGTCGGTCAGATATCAGCCTTTGTGAGAAAGGATTGCCATCTCCTACTCAGGGTGGAGATCATATCAAAATAATCATTTGACGGTGCTTGATGAGTCCTCTATCTAACTCTTTAGATATTCATCCAAACACCAGCCTTTATGATTCATTTAATGAATCAACATCTATATGATTTTCAAGATGGCCATGGTACATAACCCTAATTGTACAGAGGGACCTTATAGTGCATTCATTCATTTAGTTTCAGAAAGGGAGTGAAACATCAATAACTTTTATTGATAAACATATTTATTACAATGACATTTATTGTAGGAATGGTTCGTCTCAGGCTCACATGGCTAACATGTCTTGTTTTTTAATTAAATAAATAACAAATTAGATCCAAAAATTCTGAAATTTTGACACGTAGCTCCTGCTACGGTGTAGGAATTTTGACAATTTTTGTGGTTTCTTTTGATTTCGTTTGTTATTTTCTAAAATCCAAAAACCATAAAAAATTTCTCTATTTGTTTTGAAAAATCCATTAAAAATATAAAAATGCCTTGAAAATTTCCAAAAAAAATCTGGAGTGTTTATTTTGTTGTGTTTTGATTGCTGTGTTATTTTTTTTATGTTTCATTTTATGAAACTCGTAAAAATTGAAAAGGCTAAAAATCTTATAAAAATAATTAAAAATTATAAAAAATAAAAAATATGCTTCCAGAATCTGTAGGTAGGTTTTCTTTTATAGTTTCACATCAAATTACTGCTAAGATTTTATATGTATTTTAAATAATTTCAATTTGCCTTTATATCTAGGTTGTACATTGCTCACTGTTTTTGGCCTTCTTTTATTTTTAGAAAATTAATTAAAAGTTAGAAAAACCCCATAAAATTCACAAAAACATTTGAATATTTTAAAAACATACAAATATTTTTGTTTTAATTTTTTTGAGTTATTTTGGTCCTTGAATTAATTGCTTGAGTTTTACTTTTGGCCATTTTCGTATTTCCTTCCTTATTATAAAAGCATTAAAAAATTTAAAAAAATTAAAACCCATTAAATTACTTATTTTTCTTGGTGACCCGACTACTTCGTAGACTTGTCATTTCGTGCTCCTTGTGATCGACCCTAGTAGCTATACCAGGTTATATAAAGTAGAAAGACCGCTTGCCTTGTGTTTGATTGTTTGATTTATTTTGTTGGTGGTCTGATTTTTCTTGATTGAGCCACTCTTTGTCGATTGGGGTTGTAATGACCTTGATCTAATTTTCCGAGACTTACCCCTGATTGATTGAGCGCTCATCATCGCGCTCAAAGGTCAGCTCCTACATTTGTCACAAATAAGAGGATCAAGGTGGGTGTCTCAGCTCGCACGAAGGACAGATAGGGTAAAAGTGTTACAGCAACATGGTTTTATTGAAAGGGTTATGGTTCGCAAGTGATTTGACTATATAGTTAAGGAATGGGTTAATGGAGGTGTTAAAGGGTACTGGGTGGTCGTTGGTCAGCAGTGGGCTGCGGGAGAAGTCGGAATTGGATGGTTGAGGTAGAGAATGGCTGAGAGTGTGACACATGGTGAGGAAATACAAAGAAATAAATAAACAAATAAAGTAAATAAATTAAAAAAATAAAGTAAATCAAATCAAATGAGAAATAAAATGATAAAATGATCGTTATATCTCTCCCAGATCTAACGGCCCACGATGGGGCTGTTGGGATAAGTTGGGGGTGTGGTGGCTCCTAAAGCTGCCTCAGGCCGCCTCCACAAAATTAGGAAAAAAAATCAAAGAAAAATCAATATAAAATAGAAAGAAACCTTAAATTAAAAGGTGATCTTCACAAAATCTTAATAAGATCTACAACTTTCATGAAGAAGAACATCAAAAGATATTATTCATATAAACTCAATTTTTGTGGCAATTTATGAATATAAAATACCGTATTTTTTACATTTATATTTTTGTGAGTTTTATTTAAAGAAAAAAACAAAATAAAATCAAATAAAATAGAATAGACATATTTCTACATTAATCTAGTTGTTTTGGGATTTTTAGTAATTGAGAAGATAGATGAATAAAATAAAAGAGACTTATGTGGAGACTTTATATACAGACTCAGAATGTCGTATTTACTTTGATTTTTAGATTATTTTAGATTTTGATTTTTTGCACATTTTATTAAAGAACAAATGAAAGGAAATAAACGAAAAAGAAACAAATTTAAAAAAAAGATAATTATATACATGAAATAATAAGTCAAAGTTAGTTATATGTACAAAATACAATGAGGACTCAAAATCCAGTTTCACAAATGAACTCCGATTATTTTGAATTTAGTCTTGATTTGTGGATAACTGAATGTACATTAATTCAAAGTGAGTATAATTTAATAGAAGACTATATGTAAGAGATATTTGACTTTACTACTTTTTGATCTTAAGTTAGGATTTGATTTTATTTGACATATATACAAGCTATCATTTTTTTGATATTTTTCATTTATTAATTTTATGATATTTACACAATAAAGTTGATTTTATTTGATTTGGAGTTAATGCAAATTAATTAAAAATGTGGAAAGTTAGGAGAATATAGAGGTGATTTATGTACGTAAATTTTGGCTTATTATTAATGCAATTATGAATGATAAAATATGCATCTTATTTACATATGCAGGAATGATAATAATGCAATATAATAAATGCACTTGATTACTTGGGACAAGGCTCTACTTTTAACTATTAAGTAATGAATCTTCATTATTGTTGCACCTTCCAAGTGTGCCGCCAGCCCCTATAGGCATGTCTCCAATGCCTTCAAGCGATTTCTGCACCCTGCCAAGGGTGCAAGGGCTCCGTCCAGCCCTCCTGGAACTCCGTCAGGACCTGCTGGACCATGGCCTAGCCCTCCAAGGCTCGTTCAACCCTCCTAGGGATCTGTGCAGACCTTCGAGGACATCTTGATCTGTTGTGCAACATGTTTTAGACCCCTTACACTTCCAAACATGAGATCTAGGGAACTTCTCAGCCCTCATATGCATACCTAGTTAATCACAAGACTTTCTTCATCTCTATAACCACCATGGCACCAACTTCTTCTATCGAGACAAAGCCCTTGGCCACAAACATGATGGCTCAAGGCACTATTATCAAACTTAAGGGCACAGAGAATTATGTTCTCTGGTCTCATTCTTCAAAGGTGTCCATTGGTGATTAACAAAAACTCCATATCCTAGCTAAAGTTCCTCCATTTGAGAAGGATATAGACTATGACAACTGACGGACAGACAACTATCAGGTTATCAACTGGATGACCAATAGCATTGAGGCACATATTGCCTTGAATCTTCTCAAAAAGGACCCAGCTAAGAAGATGTGGGAGGATCTTAAGCCGACATGCTCACAGAAGATGACAAAGTCACATCTTGCAGACATCTATAGGTGAATCTGGTCTACATCTCAGGATGATTCTACCCTAGTTGGGTACTACATGCATCTCACTAGCCTGTATGAGGAGCTTGTGATATTTCAACCCTCATGTTGTACCAAACAAATACAAGAGCATTTGAACTCGTAGGTATATCATTTTCTTGATGGCATGTATTCCAAATATCATGCAATAAAGAAGCAATTACTTATATCAAATACACTACCAATGGTGAAGGTCGTTTTTTGGGTACCTTGAGGAACTAGATCGTGACATTTGGGAGAGGAGGACAATACAAAGAGTTCTGCATCTCATTTTACATATGCATGGCCTCCCACCTTTCTTACATTTCATTTACATATGCACGGCCTCCCACCTTATCTCCAACATAGAGTTCTACAGATATCACCTCATTTGAGAGAGGAGGACGATACAACTTTCGAGAAGGATGTGGCCATGACTGTGGTCGTGGTCATGGATGAGAATTCGAACGTAAACATGACTTTAGTCATGTCCAGGGGCGAGATTCTACTGCTCCCCAGTTTCCACAGTGCACTCATTGTGGTCGCTGGAACCATCCATCTGAATAATGCAGGCTGAAGTTTGGAGTACCTCTATCACTCCAATAATGCCTATGAGGACACATATGATGTGGACGAGGCATCTACTACTACAAACCCTAGTGGTAAGATGGTGCATCTCAATGATGCATATTACTCACATCTGATGCAGATTCTCCAAACTCCCTGGTTCACTACCTTCAGTGAGACTATCACTGCTTCTTTGGCTTCTTATTCATGTACAGTAGCCTCACTCCTACTCTGGCTTGGATCATTGACTCTGGAGCCTCTACTCATACTAACCTCCTACATACCCTCTTCCTTGGTGAAGTCAGTTCAAGTTTCCAATGGGGGTCACTCATCCGTTACTACTATCGGCACATTGGAGTTCTCCTCCAAGCTTCGACTGTTTGGAGTTCGTTGTGCTCTTGATTTCCCTCTTAGTTTATTTTATTTTCACAAGCTTTGTGCTGAGCTTAACTATTGTATGATATTTAACGAATTCTATTGTTACTTTCAGGACGTTAAAACGAGGCAGATTTTTATGGGGGTCGTGAGAAGAACGATCTATATTATGTTGACATACCTTTGGATTCCAAGTTTGTTTGTGATGCTCCTTGGGCATCCTTCTGCCAAGGTTCTCTCCATATTATATTCCCTGAACTCTTTACTCTAAATCCCTTTCAGTGCGAGGCGTGTTAGTTCGGAAAACATCATCAAGATTTTTTTTCATGTTCTTACTGAGTCCTGTAGTACTAGTCTTTTTGGTCTTGTTCACTGTGATATTTGGGGACCTTATCCAGTCTAAGCATTGAGTGGTCATCGATGTTGTATTGTATGTGTTGATGATTATAGTAGATCTTCTTGTGTGTATCTAATAAAGGAGCATTCATAGATTGATTAATATATCGGAAATTTCTTTCAATATGTAAAAACCTCTTTTTCTACACGTGTTCAGATTATTCAAACTAACAATGCCCTTGAGTTTACCCAACATGACTGGACATCCTTCTTTGTATATTATAAGGTTATTCACCAAACCTCTTGCACTTATACCTCACAACAGGATGGATTTGCAAAAAGAAAACTCCGACACTTGATTAATATTGACCTCGTACATCATGGAGACATGGAAATAGAAATTTAAATTTGCTAAGAAATGTGTTTATTGTATAAACACCATTGCAATCATGTAAGAAAAGGTTTTAATTGCTAATACAAAATCACATGGTATAGTAATTATTTTTCAAACTTTTTCATACAATCACATGAGTAAAAGGAAGATATCTTCAATCATGAGTCTCTAAAAGAAGAGATCTCCTGAATTAAGCATGATCCAATGAAGATTTTTCTCGCAGGTATGATGACGACTCATGTCGCTTTCCACGAACTTGAGAGATATTATTCTATAATGATGTTCATGCATATAGAGGCCCCAATGATCTCTAACTCCTAATTTCAACCCATGAAATCGTGTCTTTCGACATGAAGCACGAAGAAGAAGGCGATTCCTCTCACAATTCGTCAAGACAATGCAGAAGAAGAAGAGGCTAGAGATGGTGGGCGGTTGGGGATTATTGGAGAGGGTGAGGGCGGCCATGAGAAATTTAGAGAGAACACATCTCTTCTATATTTTTCCACTTTCTCCTTAGGATTGTAGAGCATTTGATAGAATTTAATGAATTTGACAGGAGGCCAAGACTCCCTTCTATGATAATGGTGGAATTATCTCTCTTGATAATTATCACTTTAATAATCTATAATTATGACATGAAGTACTTCACTAATTATCTCATGATAACTCTTGAATTATCACTTGAGATAATTCATTAATTACCTCATAATAATTTTTACATTATTCACTTGAGATATTTCACTGATTATTTCATGATAATTCTCGAATTATCTCATGATGATAATTCTCAAGTATCTCTTTGGGACAATTAGCATATTGTCCTCCTAATTAATAAACCCAATTCATTAGTTCAAAATATAAGATAATTCCAATTTACATATATTTAATTATGTGAATCACATTCATATATTTCTCAATTAAATTTGAATCATATTCATATCAATATTAATTCTTATGAATCTCTATCCATATTAATTAATTACCAATAATGTGTATCATATTCATGAAATCCTATAATATTTATAAGATTGAGCTCTAGAGGCCACAAAAGTATATGAATAAGCCTCAACAGTGGAGTGCAGACCTAAGCATTGAGCATGATGGGTAAGGACGTCACCCTCCATTAAAGGTCGTCAAAGAAAGGACCTCCACAAACCACAATATCCTCAATAATTCCACGTAGTTCTAAGGAAATAGCGTCAATCCATAAATATTTTTTTGGAGTCTTCTTACGAAAAGAATTACTAAGATAATCATACAATAAAAGATTAATTCCTTAAAATATCATTGAGTAATTTTCTTTTTTGTTGAGAATATTGGAAATCGAATTCAAAAAAATCAAGTAAGATTCTATAGCATAATATAAATGAAGGTGAAAGATTGCACGTATCTTTAGAATCAAAAGAAGTTGAGGAAGGGGTACCTTTTTCGTTTCAGTGAGGATCCCCTACTGTAGGATCTGCTACTATAGACTCTGTAGTAGGGGTGTAGGCTGCTCGATCGTGATCGAGCGGTTCTCATAAATTCGCACTTTTTGTGGGCCCATATCGTGTGAATTCGTGGGAACTGCTCGATCAAAATCGAGCGGCCCATGCCCCTACTGCAGAGTCTACTACAGTAGACTCTATAGTAGAGGATTGGGTTCCTTTTCGTTTGCATGGGGGTGGGTGTCGGAGACGATCGAATCATTTTAGTCCTTTAAATTCCTCCGTGTCTCACTCTTTGATTACGAGTGGATCGGTCGCCAATAAAGGTTTCTTTAGTTGGCTTTTATTGTAGGGAGCAACTTTAGGTGATCCCAAAGGGATGTATTGGTCTATTGCATTTTGCTTTGCATCCATACAATGTTCTATTCCTTAATAGCTTAGCCCAAATCATCCTTTGTCATGGGTGGTTTGACAATGGAGGAACCACGGTGTGAAGAAAAAGGTGAAACTTATAATTTTACCCTCTCCCCAGCCAAGGTCAAACAAAGATCAAACTTCTCTGCAGTGAGCTCACTATTCGGCAACTTAGCTCGATTTTCCCGAGTCAATTTATAAGAATTTATAAGAATTTCTATATAGATCTTCCTCTATCTTGAAATAGATGGAGTTCTGCAGCATGGGGCTTTCCACCAATGGCGAGTTGTAATGCATGAATTTAATACCTCGGTTATGAGAAACGGGATGGGATGTTACCTCAAAAATGTCATTAACAGTGTGAACCGCAACTGCATGTGGAAGATTTTTGTCATCATGGATATCAACGAGGAGTTTCACCTTATGAGAATTCTCACAATCAGCATCAAGATTCGAACATTCATAATCCACCAGCTTTCCAAAGCTCTGGATCAAGTCATTGAGGATGTATGGGTAGTAACTTTGGAGAGGGAGTTTGAACACCCGGACCCAATGAGCCAAAACTTATTTAGCATGTTTGGCTCCGAAGGAAGGAGACTACTTTTAAAACTAGATCCATGATACATCTCTTCCTTAGATCAAAGACCGAGCAAGGATTTTGAATGTCTTCGGTAAATCAACTTCAATCACCAATTGATGCTCAGAGATTTTCCACATTAAGTTAACACAGTTTCTGATACTTCGATCTCAAGAATCTCTTGAACTCATTTGAGAGAGATGATTATCATGGAAATCTCAACAATAAGACAATGGCAAAAGTTTATGGGAGAGTTTTTTCCTCCTCACAAACATCCGCCTTCCAACAAAGAAGAAGAAGTCTTTCCCACGACATCAACTCGTCTTTGATGAGCATGAGTTTAGGGACGTCGTGTCGAGGAGAACCATCATCACTGAAGGGTTAGAGTTTCTTCATTCGCAATGGGCAACGATATGGCACGGTTGACGACAGTGGTAAGCGACAGGTGTTACCTTAGGTGGATAGCAGATCGTCTGTTGTAATAAGAGTTACGGCAGACATGTTGTAATTCATTTTTTTATTTATTTGCAATCTCAATACTAAAATCCAATATTATAGATTGAATCTTAGATTAATGCTCTACGTATCTTTCAAATTTCGTTCAAATCGGAGGTTATTTGTTAAGTTATCTTAATGTTTAAAGATCCGGGCAATATTTAAACCATTTAAATACAATTTAAAAAAGATCAGAATCTTTAAATATTAAGATAAAATAACAAAATAACCTCTGATTTAAGCGAAATTTGAAGAATATGTAGACCATTAACATAAGATTCAATCAATAAAGTTGGATTTTGAAATCTAAATTGCAAAAAAAAAACATAAATGAATTCCAGTCTGCTGTAAGTCAGACTCTAATATTACGTGGCCTTCTTGAAGGCGACATAAGAATATTGGACGCTCGAGTACGCATGGAATCCCTTAAATCAATTTTTAGTGGGTGCCGCTATTGAATCATAAAAGCTTTCACCAATCAGAAATCAGAAGAATGGCAAACATGAGATGTCGAAATATTAATCCCGACAATTAATGCTGATGTTGACAAAAGAGACTCTCTTGCAGTGAATACAACGCGACTTAATTGCCAAAATTAAAATTTCAAACTTTTTCTGAGCATTTATGAGAAGTTCTTCCTGCGCATGCGAACAAACTCCCAGAAAACATCGTTCCCCATCTTTCAGTTCGATCAAGGTACGTATTCGCCGCAGTCTGATATATTGGCTTTAGATAATTTGCAGAATCATAAATGAGCCATGTTTATAGCTTCCATGATGAGAAAAGAGAAACTTTTGCAGCGTATACATTAAACTCTGACCGTGTTGGTATCATAAAATAGATTACATATATTACATGTTCTCGTGCAACGGAAACAAGGTTTAATAAATTTAAGGATCTAAAATGCAGATGGACAAAGCGTCCATACTCGGGGATGCGATCAAGTACGTGAAACAACTACAGGATAGGGTGCGAGAGCTCGAGTCCCGCAACAGCACCGGTGCTGCTGATCATGGAAGGATGAAGATGAGGTTCTCGAGCGAGAAGACGAGAGCTGCCGCAGATTGCCATCGACAACTCCGGCAACAGCTTCGGGGCAGCGTTCAGGTCTCCATTATCGAGGCCGATGCTTTCTTGGAGCTGCAGTGTGCCTACAAAGAAGGGCTGCTCCTCAGGGTCATGCAGGCCTTGCATGATCTAAGCTTTGAGGTCACCACCGTGCAATCATCCATCAGCAACGACATCCTTAGCGCAGATCTACGAGCGAAGGTAAGCATTATGATCACTTTCAAATAACCCTTTAATTAGGCCTAGTTAATTAGTGTTCTCTTATTAGTGTGTGATGTCTTAGTATGTCCTCTGTTGTGGTTGCACCCATAGCAGAGAGCACTGACTGCTGTAAACAAGAGAGACGTCTGAGCCGCTCGATCAAGATGGAACGGTTCGCACGAAACCCTTCTTTGTAGGCCCTTACCGTGCGAACTGCTCGGTCTTGATCGAGCGGCTCGGGCGTCTCTCTGGTTTACAGCAGTCCTCGTTGTACAGCAGAGGATCTGCTATGCCCATATCAAGTATAGTGTGCCGCCTTTTTTGCAAAATCTATATTGAAAAATCTAACTTTACGTAGGAAGGAAGTCATGAATTTTTACTTGGAGGGCAAACTATTAAATCAGAAATTTCCACTTGAATGGCAAACTACTAAGCCATTGTCATTTAATTTATTTTGTTATTATTTATCATTTTAGTCATATGTAGTTATTGGATTTTATTGATTACATAATTTAGGAGAAATGGTTCCAAAAAAATTCAACTAATAATTAAAAGAGAAAAATTGTGGTAATAAATGATTTTATATTAACATCCATGCAAAATTGTATTAATCAAAGTTTTCCAACAAAATTCTCCATTTTGCAAAAATACAATTCCATTAATGATATTGAGTAATTGCATCAAATCTAACTTTTCTAAGTACCAAAATAAATTCCATATATTGTTGCTATATTTTAAAATATTCTTTTATTGACATTTACATACCTATTATTGATAATCAAATCTGTTTTTTATCCATTTTTATTGAAATTTCATTACAATAATCCGATCTATTAGTGATAATCGGACTATTACATCAAAACTCCCTTATAGTATACATTAGTAATTATCAAAATTCTATTAGTAATAATCTAATGCATTGTGTCTATATATTTCAATATTTGTACACGTATCCATTCTAAAAGGGTTACATATACAAATTTCACTTGAGAGTTATATAACCCTACCTTCTAAATCTATTTGTATATACTATATCTCTCTAATATGTCTTTCAAATTTCATTAGAAAAAGAGACTCATATGCTCTCCATCGAGAACATGTAATTTTAACGGTCTTATATTTGTTGTAATCGGCCTATTCTGGATAGAGGGCATATGAGTATCTGTTTCTGAAGAAATTTGAATGACATACTAGAGGGATATAGTTATGAAAATCCATGGAAGTATTTTTCAAAAAAAAAATAAAAAGAAGGAAAAATTTGAGAATGGAGCGGGTAAGTTATCTACTCCATGGAGTAGGATTCCTTTCCTCTTTGTTTATACACATTGATGAAATTTGATAAAATAGCTTTAAATTTGTTTTGCGATATTTTAGTGCAGGGAAATAAATTCAGCACCCTTAACTATATTTTTTTTGAGGTGACAGCTTACTTTCTAGTTTATTTATGTTACAAATATTTCAGGTTAATGAAGATTCCCGAGGGAAAAGGCCGAGCATAAAGGAAGTCAAAAAAGTAATTTATCAGATTTTATAAGAATATCTTAAGCCTTTTGAACTCGTCTCAAAAGACAACAGGAATGGCATCGGAGTCATTGTTTCTTTATCAAAATATGTTGCATTAGTACATTTTCTGATGAAAGTATGTGGAGTTGAGTATGACAGATTGAATACTCTTGATTTAGATCAAATAGTGAAATCCCATTCACTCTATTTTCGTTTTTACTTCAAATATTAAAATAAGTTAGAATACCCAACTTTCTACGAAGTTGAGTCGATAAAATATGTCAATATAACAAAATGTTTGTATGGTGACATTTTTCTAAAAAATGTCACTATATTGCCCATAGTAACGCTTATCCATCGTTATCTTTTAGAATTTTAGTAAATTTAAATTATGAACTGAGATATTAGAAGTCATTAAATATTGAACTGAGAATGGATAATTATTGATATGTGTATTGTCGCTAACTATATAACAACATGCATAACAGTCAATGTTAATTTCAACTATAAATCATAATTTTGTAGCAAATAACATCGTCGTTATATATTTAACAATGAGAGGATATAGAGACAGATATTCAAACAAATCAATGTAGACCTATTTTGTTGTTGTGTGTGCATGAAAAAAGAAATCATAATAATTTTTGTTTTTAATTACAAATAGTTCTCTATATTGCTACGTATTGGATTTTTCACGGTTACTCTTATCAATATTGCAAGGGTATACTATCTATATACGTAGCAATATATTTACAGTTGTAACCTTCCAAGGGTATACTATTACAGTTATGCCCTTGCTTCTTTTCAATATCAATTGTACCATTCGAAGGAAGTAAAAAACACTTTATAAACTTCGTATCACACAAATGTGGGAAAAAATAGCAAATTATTTGCTTAAAGGATTGTTTGTTTATCACATAAACTAGAAATTTCAGCACAACTTTTTTGCACTTTATGAAATCATTAATTTTAGAGAAACAATTTTCCTAAGGATGCGTTTGGTTGGGAGGTTACCCCCACTTTGGGTGGGTTACCCTCCAAAACCCATATTCACAACCCACTAGTGGGGACCACTCTTTTTCCAACCAAAAAATATATATTATACCATCATATCATCTAAAAATCATAAAATACTCAACTTTTACTCACTATTCCAAACTTAAATACAATCAAATCATAATAACCACCCACTTTTTCAAATTTCAATACAATCATAACATAATAACTACCAACTTTTTCAAATTCCAATACAATCAAATTACACAAACATTCTCAACCCTTAACCCACCAACCAAACACACAAACACAAAACCGGGTTATCCACCCTTGGATAACCCATGAACCAAACGCACCCTAAATGATTTCACATATTTTAATAGATATCAAGATGAGATTAGGGTTACCTTTTGAAATTTGAGTCTCCAAAGCAAGAGACCTCCCGAATTAAACCTGATCCGCACTCATCTCTCTCGTGGGCACGATGATGAGTCATGTTGCTTCCTATGAACTTTGAAGCCGCTTTCACGATCACGTCCACACAAGGATGATGAAACTCCTGGTTTCGTTGCATGAAATCAAACCTTCTTCAAGTGCGAGGAATCCGGAGAAGGAGACGATCTTCTTCTATACGAGGTCACATCGACGAAGATGATAGAGGCTTCTCAATGTAGACATCTAGGGCAGAAGAGGAGACTTGTATGAGAAGTGATTTTCAAGACTCTTCTCTTTATTTGATTCTTAAGGCAATAGAATAATTATCAAGGGATCAAGCATCCATTTCATGTATTGTAAAAGAGAGAGGTGTTCAATGTACATGCCTATGAAGAGGTGCCTCTTGTGTGTACAATGAGGGTCCCTTGGATGAGGAATCAAGAGCTATGATTTGATCCTTGTTCTCTAAGAGATAGGACTAAAATTATCCTCTTTAATAACCAATTAAGTTAATTAATAAATTAAGCAACAAATTGAGAATAATCCACATAGCTTACAAATCATATTCGTAATTCCAAATAAAAATGTAAATTCAAATACGGGAGAGATGAGCGGGAGGAGACATACCAAGCTCTCGTCTGGTGAGGCTCGTGGAGAGCTCGGAGCTGGGAAGCCAATCTTTAGGGGAAGGTGTTTGAGATGTAGGGGTTGGGGGGCATTTGGCGGCAGATTGCAGAGATCCCATCAAGTGTTTTGTGTGTGGGCGAAATGGACATCGAAACTTCCGATGCCATCGAGATCGACCTCGTCTAGAGCGGGGATGCGAGGATGTGCGCGGCAACAGTTCGGGACCACCGAGAGTCTTGTTCATGGTGGGGTTTGCAGGAGGCAGGGTTTCTGCTTGGCTAACGCCACGGAGGATGTCGGGGCAGCTTTTGTTGTGCCTTTGAAGGAGATGTCATCCAGCTGGGTGGTGAGCTGGTTTGTGCACGGGGACTCGCTGAGGCTGACGCAAGGAAGTTGTTGGAGTTTTCTTGTCGAGCTGTCGGGAGGGTCCATTGAAGATGCCTGTTGGCGAGGGATGGAGCATTGGAGGGGCTGAAGGAGGAAAGGTGCATTTGGATCAAGGGGCTACCGCTGCTATGGAGGATCCTGGATGTGGTGCGAGCGGTGCTAGACACGGTGATTTGGGTCGGGAGGATTATCTCAGATGGATTACATCGTGGTCAGCCTTCGAGGGTCTTAGGCATGGGGGTGGAGATCTTCAACCCTCTGCCACTTTGCATTGATGTGAAGATCGTCGGGGGCACGTTCTGCGTGGAGGTTGTTGAGGTTGAGCCGGCCGAAGAGGGGTTTGTGATGAGATATGCCAAAGGGGTGGCGGATCGGGGAGGCTATTCCTGAAAAGATTGGTTTACCCTTTTGGGGATTTTGAATCTCGTGTTCCATTTTTGTAAAATGGAGTGGCGTGTTCCAGAGGTAAAAGTGGCGCAGGCCCCGAGGCAATTTTGAGCGACATTAGTGGAATTAAATTCGACGGTGCCAATTTGTCTTATGCAAAAGCATTGGTGGGTCATGTTCTCGGATCAAGATCGAGGGATACTGACATGGTGTTGGTCTGGTATTGTTGCGGAGCAGAAGTTAGATCCACTTGCATTTGCAGATCAAGTGGAGGATCCGAAGTCCTTTGTTTGTGATGCAGATCTGATGGCTACACACGAAGCGGTGGATTTGGCGAGTGATAGGCATGTGATGCTTGATGTTGTTCAGGAGGGGCAATCGCCATCTGATGAAACCTCATTCATCACTCTTTATTCTTTTATTTTAGCTAAAAATCTTTGCAAAACACCATTTATATGTTTGTAAATATAATAACTTATCAAAAAGCATGCATTGTGTAAATACCAATAATTAGCATGTTTTTGTGCAAAAATAAATGAATAAAGAAATAAAGAGAAAGGGGGAAATATTTAGAATAAATATTGAGTGACCTAAACCCAAGGGAGGGCTCAATATGGGCATGATCGCAAAATAAAATAAGTAGAGAGAGATAGGGCAGCTCAACCTTGTACATATACTCCCTCTTATGTATATATTTTATTTTCATAAAATAAAAAAATTATGTGTTTCTCATATATTTGTATATATTTATAAAAATAAAATAAAAATGGGAAAAATAAATTAAAAACAAAAATAAATAATTTCTCTCTTCTCAGTGTACATCTACCATGTATGTATGAATAAAAGACCTATTTATTTTACCCTTGTAAATAATTAATAAAAATTATTTTACATTTCAAATTTTATGGTGTAAAAAAATAAAATATATAATTGGGATAGTTGTTTAAAAATAAAATAATAAAAATAAAAATAAAAAATACATAGGTATTTATACTTGTATATAATAATATATAATGTATATACATAATTTATTTTTCAAAAAAATAAATAAAAATCACTGAAAAATACTTTGAAAAAAATAAATATTTTTTATGTTGTAAATATTTTGAAATAAAACCTTTTCTTTTTTATTTTGAATTTCCAAAGAATTTTCTAATGGAATTTTCCCATTGGTCCATGGGGTATTGTTGACCCCCGGTCAACTCTCCCCCCAGGACCACACCCCTTGCGGATCCTCGTCTTGACCCGACTTCTCCCATTTATGCAGACGTGATCCACCTCCCATTTACCCAAACTCCGGGCTCCGATTGCAGCTCCTTCATCCGAGATTCACGCTCGAGGTTCATCTTAGGGATCCGAGCTTCGGATTACGTGCCCGATCTCCTTCTTTCTCGGACCCATGAAGTATAAAACCTCAGCTACAGCCGCATTCCTTGCCACCTTTGGCTCCCGTTTTCTATCCCAGTGACCTCCACCTGCTTCCTCGAGTGACAGCGAGGGTTCTATAGTGTCGCAGCGAGGATTTAGAGGCGTTTGCCCTAGGTCCGGCGACCATCGTTGTCAAGCTCTACCGCCGGCGTAGCCCGAGCCTCTGGAGGCATCGCTCCATCGAGGTGAAGACCGTAGGAGATCCAGTATCTCCAGCCTAGACGCGTCTGACCATCATGTACTTCCCTTAGCTTCTAGTTCGTCGTGTAGATTCGATCGTTCCCATCTTGCTCCGCCAGCTCCGCCCCAGTGGTCGGAGCCCCGACACTTCATCCTCACCGTATAGATAGTCGCACCGACCCATCGTCACCTTCCTTCCACGATCTGATCACCTCTATCTTGGCTATACGAGCCAAGATCGGGATTGGTCCCTTCGCCGCCTCTGCCGGGACCCCCCTTCGCCAAACCACCCCGCTTCCCTTTACTGTTTGTCCAATAACCATACCAGAGTCTTCCTCCGAGAACGAGCTTCCCTTTGCAGGTGAATAAACGCGAGCTATCCCCCTGACTCGCATCTCGCATACCTCGTTGGAATAACCCAGGTCCTCCCTCCCTCGCCGGAGGATCGGACCGTTGGGAACTTCATCGGCCACCACCACCCGACGCGGATCGTCATCGTGAGGCGAACCCTCCTTTCTGATCTTCCATCGGACGCTCGGAGCACTCCCAGCTCGTCGGAGAAGTTCACCCAGGAGGAGTTCATCCAGACCATCTCTCCACCGTCGGATCGCACCTCACTTCCAGACTTCATCAGAGCCGTTCGTCGCCTGCCTCTGACAGGCCGTTAGATCCACGATCTAACGGCCACGTGCACCCCACATTCGCCCTCGTGCCAGGACCGTCCGATCTTCCAGGAGGCATCATCAGAGCCGCACGTCCACGAGCCACTCACAGCCTGACACGTCACCCCTCACGCGACTCGTACGCGCTTTGGCTGGGTAATTTGCGCCAGACCCCCTGCATTTTATTTCAGTTATTGTTTTGTCTATTTAATAAATTAGCACACTTGGATAATTTGCATATCAGGACCTGTAGTTTATTGTATTTGCACTTTAGTCCATGTTTTGTGGATGCACGTGCTTCGACATGTGATACCGTGGGCTTTTTGCATATTTAGGGCTTGGCTTTATGAATGTTATGGATTGAACTTTATGTTTTGAATATTGCAGAAACGCCCCTGTGCGTACTGTATTTGAACATGTATGGAACTTGATGCCCATTTTACACTGATACCCTTATAGTTTCTGCACGTGTTCCAATTTGGCCCCTGAAAATTATTTTCATTGTGATTAGGTCCTTGTGTGCTGTAGCTTGTTTATTGGTTGAATAAAATACCAAATTAACTCCAAATTTGGTGAAATTTCGACATGTGGCCCCTGCCACTGTGTAAAAATTTCACTATTTTTTTGGGACATTTTTTAGTTGTTTTCATATTTTTAAAAATTCAAAAACACCTATTTTTGCTACTGTTTGGTTTATAGAATCAATTAAAAATATAAAAACTCATCTAAAAATTACAAAAAAATCAGGTACTGTTTGTTTGTGTGTTTTCTTTCTTCAGTCCAAATTTCACTCTATTTGGATTTATAAAACCCCTAAAAACGAAAAAAAACCCTAAAAACCTTATAAAATTATTAGAAATTCTACAAAATTCAAAAAAATACAAGTTTTGTTCATGTAGTTTAGTGTTTATTTCTAGTTTTCATAAAATGGCAGATGATGCATATGCCAAAGTTTGGCTATCTGGAACTCTGGCAATTGAAATTGCCAATGATATTCTTCACCAGCCCACTGCCAAAGCTATGTGGGATATTTTGGCTGCTACATATTCTCAAGCAAAGAATGAAACGAAAATACTGCAACTCCAGCATGACATATTTACTATTAAGCAGAATGGACGTCCTCTGCACTCACTATACACATCTCTACGAGGGATGTTTGAGAAACTGTATAGCTTTATGCCTCTAACAGCCACTCCAGAGCAACAGAAGACCTACCGAATGCTACTATGGTAGGAGTTTTTCTCGCTGCCCTTGATCCTGAGTATGAGGCAGCACGTTCCCAGATCTTGGCGGATTCCACTATTCCTCCTATGGAGGAAGCCTTTCACAGATTGAGTCATATCACTGTTCCTTCTTCTACCACCAATCAGACTGCCTCAGCTATGGCAGCCAATTGAGGTCGTGGAGGTTACCATCATCAGGCTCGAGGCCGAGGACCTCGTGGCAGAGGAGGCTGTATTCGGCCATCGTGTACCTTTTGCCATCGCACTGGACATACCGAAGATACATGCTACTCTAAGCATGGATTTCCTGCTTCTGCACGGGTCGCTGAACAGATCAAGCCCCCATCTGCCTCTTCTATGGATCACCGCTTTGATGATCTTGTATCCCGTCTACGAGGAATTATTCCTCCATCTGGCCCAGTCGCTTCAGCACCTACTCCTGAGAGCCACTCCGATGTTGCCGCATCTGCCTCTCCATCCACTAGTTCATCAGATAGCACATATGCATTTACTAACAATTATCTCCAAATTTTTAGAGGCTAATTATATATTTTTAATTAGTCTTTCAAATATGGCTGCACATTAGTTCATTGTTTTTGCCTTTTTCTATTTTTATAAAATCAATTAAAAATCACAAAATTCTGAGAAAATTAACAAAAATACCTAAAACTTATAAAACATAAAAATAATTTTGTTTTAATTTTTTGATTTGTTTTTGAGTGTTTAATAATTCATTGTTTGTGCCCTTTTTAGCCTTTTTCTTTATTTTCTTCATAATTAAAAATCATAAAAAAAAATAAAAATACATAAAATCCACTAAAAATTATTTTCTTTATTTTATTTGTTTTCTTTTTGATCAACCTGTACTCCTTGAGTCCAACCCTGGTCGTTGTACCAGGTTAAATAAATAGCGAGACTGCTATTCGTGTTTTATTGATTATTTGACTTTGGTGGTCTTATACATCTTCTTGATTGACCGATCTACGCGATTCGGGTCGCAACGACCCTTGTTTTTATACCTTCACCTGGGTCTTGGTGAATTTTTTCGACCGATCAAATTGGCATCGTTACCGGGGAGCATGACTTAGTAGTCTTTTTATTTTTGTTTTTGTTCGGTTTTTAGTTTTGCGGCTTTTCCGCGGCTTTTCTTTCGTTCACAACTTTTTACGACTTTTTTTCATTTTCTTTTGTTTTCGTTTTATTTTCTTTTATTTTATTTTACTTTTATTTGTTTTTATTTGTTTTTGTTTATTTATTTTCATTTTTACATATATTTTATTTTATTTTTCTCTGAATTTTTATAATAATTATGACTGACATTCTCTTGTTTGATTTTTTTGCGAGGGCCCGAGGACCGAGGCAGCTTTCTTCAGAAAGCCGAAGCAACCGCGGAAGTCGGAGGTGGCTCCCTTTTGTACGGATCCGCGGGAGAGCGCAAAGAGTTGAGCAGGAGAGAGGAGAGGATTAGCTTAGAGTAGTTAGTTTATTTTCAGTCAGACCATTTGATTATTGTAATAATACAGGGACAGAGACTCATAGACTTTTGGTGATATCGGGGTCTGTTTCGTCGAGCACCGGTGTGCTCGGGGGACCTCACCGCGGTTTTTCTTCGGTTTTGATTTTTCACATTTTATTACTGCTTATCTGATTTACGTGGATTTAGCCTTAGCCGTAGGATTTTCTGTGCTTGCTACGTACTTAATTAGGACCCCAGCCTAATTAGATTGCATGTTCCTATAGACCGTCTAATTGAACCTAATTAATAATTAATAAAGAAAAAGCTAACCTGGTCACTCGAGGGGTCACATGCCGCTAGAGGCCGTATACAGCACTGGCAGGATCCGTTGTGGCAGACACCGGTCGGCATCAGAGACCGGACCCCGACCCCTCCCGTTGACCCTTTAGCTATTGTTCTCCCCATGTAGAAAGTGCTTCGTCTAAGGCCGTTTTCCTCAAGCATAATATAGGTAGTTTTATTTCTGTCTTTATTTTTATGCGCGGATCACCCTGCATGTAGACTGTTGGAGTCAGGTACGCATCTCTTACTCTGCATGCATCATTGATTTCTTCGTGCATCGGCTTTTTCGTCTTCTCCCCCCTATTTTTGGACTTAATAAAATCAGGAGAACCCGAGAAATTTGTTAGACGATTGTTTGCTTGAAAATACCTAAAAAAAGAAAAATCATAAATTTTGGGACTGCTAAAGCAAATTGGACTTAAAATTCACCTCATCAAAAATCTTGTATTGGGACAGTTACCCCCACATTGTATGGTTTAATTGGGCAAGAGAGTGACCCGCACCCTAGATAGAGCCATATCCGACCCTTCTTCATACTACTGCTTCTGGGCTAGTCGTTCTCCAGTGAGGATCACTCCGGTTTCCGGTAAAGAGGGCCGCGATATCCTTAACAGAGCGAGCCGATCGGGTAGCCAGTAAACGGTATGCGGCCTGTACTGGCTGGGAAAGATCAATTTCAGGATCAATACAGTCTCCTGGGGGAGTTGGATTCCCAACAGCTCGCTTAATCGCTCTGTTAGACTGTATTATCACCAAAATAAAAAAAACAAGATAAAAGACTGAACTCTTACGGTCATCAACTCGCGTTGCGTTGGTGAATTTGGGGGTTTGTCTGTTCATCCTGTTTGCTTTCCAGATTCCATCTGCCTGACTCGCCAGATCACGATGATGGGTCGGAGGTCCCTTAGGCAGCCTCTGGTTGCACCGCTTACGAGCACTCTGGCTCGTTCATCTAGGTCGGTTCGTGAGAGCTGAGACCCGCTCTCCAAACCCGAGTTCGCTTCCATCCTGTCCCCCCCCGACCACATTTCTTCTGATAGTCCCGAGGTTCCCGAGTAGAAAGAGCAGCAGACAGATTACATTTCGGCACCTGAGCTTGGGTCTTTTGCCTTTGCAAAGACAATGGCCGGTAGCAGCGAGGATCGTACCGGAGGCCCGAGAGCCGAGCAGACCTACGTATTGGACCAGGGTGCGATCAACAACATATTGATAGCTTCTCTCTAGACGATGCAGCAGTAGATTAGAGATCAGGGAGCTTTCATGGTGGAGATGCACAGGGAGATGGAGAGGACGAGAGCCGACCGCGAGCAGTGCAGACCCGCCGGAGACGGACCTGAGATTCCAGATCCGCCTGAGGAGCCAATCCAGCCGGCAGAAGCAGCCAGACCAATACGGGAGTTGCACAATCCCAGATCGACGCTTACCCACCGATGGATCGTACTTCCGACGATCGTGGGAGACTTCAAGTCCCCCCCACAGACGATTCAGCTTCTACCCCGCTTCCACGGGCTCACGACTGAGGAGCCCCATCTCCATCTCCAGGAGTTTGATATGATTTGCAGCACTGTCCATGATCGGCAAGTGGACGAGGATACCATTCGGATGATTGCTTTTCCTTTCTCCCTTGTTGACCGAGCAGCCAATTGGCTGAAGCATTTGGGGAGATTTGTGACTACCTGGGAGCAGCTCCGCATCGAGTACTTGAGCATTACACTCGGGCAGACCAGTGTAGCGAGGGCCCTGATCATCAACTTTTCATGCTCCCCAACGAGCAATTCCATGAGGCATGGGAGAGGTTAAGAGAGCTTACCGACAAATGCCTGCACCATGATATTTCAAAGCCGAACCTAGTTTAGAGCTTCTTTTACGGGCTAACACAAGAGCTGCAGGGCTTGGTGAACGCTTCTTGTGGCGGTTCCTACTTCGCCAAGGATGAGGATCAGGTCTGGGCCATCTACGAGGAGATGGCCGAGAACTATACAGTGATATCCCAGACCCGACTTTACACTCAGGGACGCCTCCAGCCACAAGTCATGCAGTTTCAGAGGATAGCATGGGTCGATGCCGGTCCTTCCGCTTCGTCGGCGGCAGCCGCACATGCAGAGTCTACAGTTGCAAACATGGTCATCATCAATGAGAAGCTGGATCGGATCGATCTGATTGAGAAGAAGCAGTGCCAGGGTATGACGCAGATCGATCAGATGGCACAGATGCTGAGTGACCTGAAGACACAGATCATGTGTCTCCAGGAGGCACAGATGGCTTCTCAGCCCCGTCTCAGGTCACGAGGATATCCGAGCAGCAGTGGTAGCTCATTCCAGTACTCCAGTCAGCCTAGACAAGTTCACCTTGTACAGACAGAGTCGTACCAGTAGCCACCGCAGTATCTTCAGCCGCCACCATCTCAGGACATCCAGATGGTGGGGTATCAACCGGATCACCCTTGGCAGTACTCCCACCACCCACCTACGAGCAGGAGCCGTTGATGGATGTCAATGGGATTTGGTACGTGATGAGTCGCTCGATAGACTAAGGTAAAGTATCTCACTAAGGTCGTTGTGACCTCAGTCACTCGGGACTCAGAGCTCAATCAAGAAAAAGAATCAGACCACCAATCAGAGATAAAAATCAACAAAAGCAAAAATAGCAGTCTCGCTATGTGATTAACTTGGTATAGCTCCCAGGGTCGGTCTTGAGGAGCACGAGATGGCCTTGCGGACTACGAAGTAGTCGTAAAATAAAAGAAAATAAAACAAATAATTTTTTGGTGGTTTTTAATATTTTTAGATTTTTTTGGATTTTTAATAGTAAAGAAAATAATAAAAAGGCAAATACACACAACTTCAAGCAATTATTAAATTACTAAAAAATGGTCCAAAAATTCAAACAAAAATATTTTATATAATTTTTAATGTTTTTAATGAATTTATGAGGATTTTATGATTATTATAGAATTTTCTAAAAATAAAAGAAGGTAGAAATAAAGGCAAACTGTCCAGTCAGGCTTGGAGGACCAAATTAAAATATAAAATGGTCCGAAAAGAGCCTGGATGTAATTTTCATGAAAAGTATAAACAAAAAGGAAAATTCAGAAGAAGAGTTTATTAATTTTTGAGTTTTCTATGATTTTTTAGAATTTTTATAAATTTTTAAGTGTTTTTTTTTTAATTTTTATGGTTTTTATAAATCCAAAAATATGCAAAAATGGATATAAAATCAAATAGGCAAAAACACACAAAACTTGATTTCTTTTAGAATTTTTAAAAGGGTTTTTATATTTTTTTAGGAATTTTTAATCAAGACAGAGGTAAAAACAAAGGTTTTGGAATTTTTAAAAATAATAAAAAGGCTCAAAAATGTACCCAAAATTTGGTGAAAATTCTAAACAGTGGCAGGAGCCACGTGTATAATTTTCACACGATTTGGGTCAATTTTGATATTTTATTTAAATAAAAAACACACACAGTGCACAGGGACCTATTTGCAATGAAAATATAGTCCATGGGCCTATCAATAACACGACATAAAAGATCAGGGCCAAAAGCACAAAAATCCCAAACAATCACGCGCTATGCACATGTTCCAGACACGGAGGGGTATATATGCAAATTCTATTTATAAAAATGTTAACATTAACATCCAACAACTACAAGACAGAAAATGCAATATTCCCAGAATCTCACGTGTCGACGCACGTGGTCACCACATATAGCGACTAATATGCAAATAAAGGAAATAGGAAGGTCCAATGTGCAAAATAACCAAAATAAAAACAACGTAATAAACTATTTACAGGACTAAAATGTAAATGTTATAAACTAAAGGGCCTATGGGAAATTTACCCTTATTAAAAGCGAACGGTTGAAGTGGCGGCACGTGGAAGATCGGATGGTGGAAGTGTGTTGCGCCTCTTCGAAGAGCCCTGGCTCTGATCCGACGGTCGAGGGCCCGCCAAGTGGAGAATCCGACGACTGAGGTACACTGTGGCTAACCCTCGCTGAATCAACAGTCACGATCGAGCCTCCAACGGATCTGACGGTGGTTGTCTCCTCGCGGATGAACGCTTGAGATCAAAACTGGGCGGGGGGGGAGGGGGGGGCGATCTGACGGTAGGGGAGGATCCGCCAAGAATAGGTGGCCGACGACATTCGTCGGCTCGATACTCATGCGGGGGACCTCCTTTGCTGCTACTGAGATGTCCAAGAGCTTCGCCTCGATGGTCCGCAGCTAGTGCGCCTCTCCGATGAGGCCGGGAAGCTCCGAGGAGCTCCGGCGACGACAGTGGCATGGAGTTGTTGTTCCTGATTGCTCAGGCCCTCAGATGGGCCTTTCGTGACCTGCAAAGTGCACAGACAAACTCCTGGGTCAAGGGCAAAGTGCCTCGACCCTGTGAGTGGTGAAATGGGTGCGCGGGCGAGTCGGATGGGTGATCTCCGGCGAGGCGCCGACGGTGGAGATCGAAATCCCTGCTCCGGGGCGAGTCGGGGGGTGGAAGGGTGAAGAAGGTGGAGAGGGGTATGGCGAATGTGGTGGTCGGGTCGGGGTGGCAGATGGTCGGTAGGAGAAGGTGAATGGCGGCGGCGGAGCAAAAGGGGCTGAAATCGAAAAACCTAAAATTAAGCTATCCTACAAGCTAAAGAAGTTACCTGGCGGGTGAATTCGACTATGATGGAGCTCGGGGAGCTCCAGGGGTTATGGCCTCAAGGGGTCGTCGCGTCCCGAGGCTTGGCGCACCTCGCGACGGTGCACGACGGTGATCTCGCCGGATCAGTGGCTCCCGGCTGCCTGAGCCTCGCTGCTACTCGCCTCCACGCTGCTGTCACTCTGGAGAATACGAGGAGATCACTGGCGTCGAGGGGGAGGACAAAGATGGAGTGGAATGGCGACCGGAGTTGAAGATTTATATGGTGAAGGGTCCGAGAAGACAAGGTCGGGCAATGGAAAGTGGAGCTCAGATCCCTAGAACCCACCCCGGACGAGGGTCTCGGATGATCAAGGAGCAAATGGAGCCCGGGGTTTAGGTGTTTAGTGATCGGGTCGAGCGGGGAAAATTGGAAGAAGTCGGGTCGGGCTCACAGAATCCGGCTCTGGTGGTCCTGGGGGGGAGTTGACCGGGGGTCAACATCCCCCGTGGACCAATTAGAGCCCGCCAATTATTAAATATTTGATAATTCATTTAAAAATACTAATTGACTTATTTTCGAAAAACTTAAAAACATGAAAAATGTTTATTTATTTTTAAATTATTTTTAGTGATTTTTATTTATTTGTTTGAAATACAAATTAGGTATTTACAAAAAAGTATTATTATATATAGGTATATACACTATGTATTCTTTATTTTTAATTTTTAATTATTTATTTTTGTACATTTTATTCCAATTTTATATTTTATTTATTTATAACATAAAATTTGGAATAATATGGTATTTTTATTTCATTTTTATTAATTATTTACAAGGGTTAAATAAATACTTTTATTTATATGCATACATGGTATATGTACAATGTTGGAAATTGATTTTATTTTATTTCTTTTTATTCTATTTTTATTTTTATGATTTTTATTTTATTTATTTACATTATGAAATGTGGAATATGTACATATTTTTATGGAATTTTTATTTATTTATTTATAAGGTAAAATAAATAGGTTTGTGGTTTTATGTACATGGCTTATATACAATGATGAAGGGATTTTTAATTCTTTTTATTTTTGTTTTATTTTTCTCCATTTTTATTTTAATGTTATATTTACAAGTATATATAAATAAATATACACCTATTTTTATTTTGAATAAGAGGAAAATATTTTTTATTTATTTATTGGTATATGTATAATCATGAGCTTCCTTATCTCTCTCTACTTGGGTTCTTTTTGCAATCAGGCCCATGCTGAGCTTCCTTTTGTACAATGCATGCTGAATGATAATTATTACTATTTACAGATATCTACATGTGTTTTGCATAGGTTTTGTAGCTAAAATAAAAGAATAAAGAGTGATGAATGGGTAATCATCCCCCAATACTTAACTTTGATATTCCCTTAGCAAACACTTATTTGAAAAAGAAGTGAAAAAGAAAAAGTGGAGAAGATGCATGGATTAATGCTGAGTAGTAAACTTGCCTTCATTAAATTGAAATATGGAGCTCGATCAGATCTTTGGATTATTAATGTGTCGGAAACTTATTTAGACTTAGGTTTAAAACTCAACAGCCTCTAAGATCCACTAATCTATAATCAAGACTCCTCAACAATCCAGATCAGAACAAGTCTACATACACAAACCCTGAAGACTATGAATCTTTCCTTGTACAGTGTAAGTGAGGTATAGCTCTCCACCTCAGAAGTAGTAACTTGACAACCCTCCCAACAAGGTAACTCTATGACCCTAGTCTGGCCACTCTTTCCTCGAGAGCGGGGTATTCCCTTTTAAGTTCAAGTTCAACCGGCTCAAGAAGAGGGGGAAGAAGAGAATGGACCATGGCCACTGTAGCCACGTATCCTTGGGAGCTCAACAAGTGTAGCTAAGTCTCCCTGCTGCAAGCTACATAAGATGGAACATGAATCTCAAGCTTTGCTTATTTGCACTATATATATACTCCGGTGGGATTATCATTTTCTATCAGACCCACCACTTTTTTGGAGTTATTTCTTTTTTGCATTTTTTTCAAGTGCATCTATACAACATATTTACACGGTGCAACATATGTACATAAGGAGTTTTTCCTCTTGAGCCAGTAGACTATCCCTCTTTTGAAGCATTATTGCAACCCACAACTCCTGTCGTTAGACCTCAATGGCAACCAGACCAAGTTGAGACGCACTTCCTTCACTAAAAGAAGAAGAGAGGTTCCGCCTAGAAGTACTACCCTCATATGCTACCCCAAATCAAGGAAGACTGCCTCCACACCACCTTATCCGTAGAGAGCTCGGTGTAAAGTGCGGGTCCAAGTCAAGCCATTGTCTATATGAGTCATGTGTGTGTTGTTAAGTGCTCTACTTAGGCTCATTGAGATGACATGTGATCATAGCCTAGTGGACTCAAAGAATTAACCCTAAGCCCTATAAGGTTCCTCTTATGATTAGGTGGATTAAGATCTTAATCAAGCTCCATTTCCCAGTTTAATTCCAGGCTAGTTTAAATGTCAACTATAATCCAGGAAAACTATACAAGTATATACAAAGAAGGCTATTTACACAATATTTACACACATGCAAAATTTTTGAAAAATGTTTTGAAATCATGAATGTATGCATGAATGCAAGTTTTGCAAAATATTTATAGAAATTTACACAAGGTTTTTGCAAACTTTTGATTTTCAAAACATTTTGGAAAAAATTTGTACTATATACATAGTTTTGATATGAAAATATTTACACACTATTTACACAAAAAGTTTTTGAAAACATTTTTACAAAAATAATTTTGTACAATAGCTATGTATGTGAAAATAAAAGAATGATTATTTACAGGAAAAATTTTTAATTTTTATGGATTTTTGGGTTTTTAGCCATTTTTATTTATTTACATACTCACACAAAGTACGAGTTATGGCTAAAGTATATATGAAATATACACACACCCCCCTATACTTAGCTCAAACGATGTCCTCAGAGTCAAGAGCGATGAAGAAGACATAACTCGTGCTTAGTGTAGGGAAGTGAAAAGGAAGGCTATATACAAAGACGAATGAAAGAATAGAAATCAAGAGGACCTCAGCTTTTCCCCCTATACTTAGGATCAAATAATCCTAAGTATAGCAGGTTGTACACGAAGGGAAAGCCGAGTGAAGAATGTACAGGGTCTACCCCCCTATACTTAGGGTAAAATATCCCTAAGTATAGGCAGCAAAAACATGGGTAGCAAGACACGAAGAAAATCAACAGATATATACAGGGTGAGAGGACATCACTCCCCCTATACTTAAGGTGAAGAATACTTAAGTATAGACAAGGACAGAAGTGATGAAACAGAACGGAAGAACAACCCGATGTTTCCACCCCCTATACTTAGGATGAGGTATATCCTAAGTATAGCAAAGATAATCCTAAGCGAGACCTGGGGTGAAAACAAGAACGGAAGAAAGAAATATCAAACTAAGACGAAACACGTATATACAAAAGGGTACAATGTTGAGGTGCCTCTCAACAAGCACTAGGTTTTACACCCCTAGCTCGGCGTAAAGGCTAGGATAAAGCTGTGTCAAGGTTCAGGACGGCATCGGTAAGGCGGATGCCGTACTGTCGTCGCATTCTCGGTATGAGCACAGTGACGAAATGCAAAGTGTATAGAAAGACACCCAGGTATGCAATCAAGTGGGTGTCTACTACCAGTCAAGGATATGGAAATATGTGATCGGGATCCGGTAGCACAAAAGAAATCATCAGCTCTGGATCAGGTTGGAGTAGAAGTGTGGAGCCGAAGAAGTCAAACGTGGAGAAGGATGGATCAGTCATGGAATCCTCCACGTCGATCAGTGTCTCAAGAAGGTGTGGACAGTCAAGATCAGGAGACTCTATAAGAAAATTGATATCTGATTCATGAAATAAAAGCAAATCGGGCAGATCATCGAATATCTCCAGTATGGGCTCATCCTCGCGAGGGTCGTCGAGGTGAGATGACTCAGAATCAGAAAGATCAAAAGACTCGGTTTCTTGCTCCGCCAGATCAGAAACACTCTCAGAAGCTGAAACCGAGTACTCATCATGTGCGGCATCCTCCCGCAGATAACCCTCGGGGAGAAATGCAAGATCATAGGTGAGAAGTAAAGGATCATGATATAGAAGTGCATCTGCGCTGCTGTGAGGTATCCCACTCGGTGCACCAGGCTGCATCATCATCGGAAGTGTAGCTCTCAGCAATCTGGAAGTAGGAGAAGGTACTGGTCAACACCGCGGAGGCTGGCAAAGTGTCTGCAGCTGATCCTCGCTCTGCAGCAATGCTGGCTGCCAACTGGTCCTCAGCAAGTATGTCTGTCTCATCAAAGTGGAGGACAAAAGGCTCGAATACGGGACTATCTGTATCTGGTCTCTCAAAGACGTGTCCCATATCGAACTGTGGCTGCTGGGCTGAGTCATGAAATCTGTTGGAATCCGAGAAGTATCTTTGCAGAAAAGAGGCTGACTCCTCCGGGACTGGAAACTGAAGTGGTTGAATCAATGGTTGTAGTAGCGGGGGCTCCTCCGGCTCCTGGAGCATCAGAAGATCTGATATCCAAGACTCATCGACTGGAAACTCTGGGGATGACTCGAACTCTAGCTGGAAAACCAACGGGAACTCGAGAAGACTCTGGGTCCGAACCTCCGCTATCGCAGTCATCTCCTTTGTCAGTGGTGTTGCATCATCCAAATCCTCGGGTTGGTATGTAGAAACTGAATCCTCATGTAAGGTGACACACCGCACTGGTAGTGCAACGTCCTCATGTGTTGTCTCGACTACGGCATCTCGTAAAGAAGATCTATGTGAAAGTAAGCTCGAGATGGTATCCAGTAGGTGACTGTCGGAACTACGGTGTGAACCACCACATGTGGTAATCATCAGTGCTATGTCTCTGCGGTCATCCCCCACATGGAGATTTCAATCATGTCTGTCGGTGGAAGTCTGTGGTCAGGAAATCTCCTCAAGAGGTCAAGAAACCTCAGCCATGCCTCATGCAATGGCTCGTGGGGGTCAACTGAAAAGTTGGTGATCAAAGACCGCATCAACTCTGATCTACGCGGGGGAAGTATCTCTATAAGAACTCTCGGCGTAGCTCTCCCCACGTATCGAATCTCCTCCCCAATCGTCGGTGCCATCGCATGGCTCTGTCCTGAAGTGTGAACGGGAAGGTCCTCCTCATCAGCTCCTCTGCAGTGATGTCTGAATAGATCCGTGTCGTGCAAAACTCCTCGAACTCTGACAAGTGCAGATAAGGCTCCTCGTGCGCCTCCCCTGAATATGTCGGCAGTCTCTGAATGAGATCCAAATCCAAGCTGAATGGACCTAGTGTAGAAGCTGGCTGAGCTCCCTGTCCTATATGCTCCTCCATCAATCTGGGATAGAATATGTCTGATGATGTCCTCTGCTCTTTCTGATCACCAACGGAGTGCACTCTCAACTCAGCAATGGCATCGTCCAGGTCTCGCATCTGCTCGATCTGATATCCGTGGACGTCTAGCGCAGCATGCCCAGAGTAAAGAAAGGGATGGGAGGGAGGGCGGCGGGAGGTTGGTCAGGGATCCTACCTCCCTCGAAGGTGGACTGGAGTGATGGTTAGAGGATGGAGAAGAAGCCGCAAGAGTCGGCCAGGAGTGAGGGGGATCCATCATCTAGGGGTGAAGGAGGAGAAGAAGAAGACTGAAGGGAGGGTGGGTGGGAGAAAAGAATAAAAGGAGAAGAAGATAGATGGGGGAAGGCAGAAGGGATCTGGAATCACACAAGATGAGAAAGCAAAACCCCCGATTCACCTACGCACACGAGCTGAAGACCGTAAGGGATCGGTCAATTATCTTGTCAATTTTATTTTAGGTGATCAATTCAGTCTTTCAGAGCGATTACGTGAGCTGATGGGAATCCAATATTCTCAACCGACTGTCCCGTACAGAAAGCCGGTAATCAGTCGAGAAATCAGATATGGCTCTAACCTAGGATGCGTGTCACTCTCTCGCTCATCCAAACCAAACAAGGAGGGGGTTACTCTCCCCAAGATAGATTTTTAATGTGGTGTCTTTTAGGTCAAGTGTGATTAGCAGTCCCGATTTTATTGTTTTTCCTTTTTATGTATTTTTCAAGAAACGTCTAACGAATTTTCCTATTTCCTTTTATTCCTAAGTACAGAAAATCCGGGGGAGGAAAGCGGAAAAGCTGATGCGCGATAAATCAATGATGCATGCACGATATAAAAGGCATACCTGACTCCAGCTGTCTACATGCAATTATGATCCGCGCATAAATGTAAACCAAATCTATATGGAATGCAGTGCGAGAAACCGTCCTAAACAAAAGCTTCTATTATCGGGAAGCACAAGTTTATTTGCCTAAGTCCAGACGTAAACTGTAGGAACAGATATTCTTTTAGGGCTGTGGACCTAGGGCTACCTGGCTCAACGATATAAAAACCTAAGTCTAGGGGCTCAAGAACAAAAATCCACGTGAAATCAAATAAAAATAAAAACGAGAAAACCAAACCAGCGATGGGGTCCCCCGAGCACACTGGTGCTCGGCGAAACAGACCCCGCAATCACAAGTCTCTGAGAGTCTGTGTACCTGTATTATTACAATAATATAAATGGTCTGCTGAAATAAAATCTAAACTAAGCTAACTAAACTCTGTGGCTATTCCGTGGACTCCCGCACTCCTGGTCACTCCTCGCGCTCTCCTGCGGCTTCGTAAAGAAGGAAGCCGCCTCTGACTTCCGCGGTTGCGCCAGCTCTTCGAGAAGAGCCGCCTCGGTCCTCGGGCCCTCGCAAGAAACAATCAGAGTGTCAAAGCAGATTATTATAAAAAGAAAATAAGGTAGATAAAATAAAACAAGTAATATATGCAGAAAATAAAAATAAACACACAAAATAAATAAAAACAAAAAGAAAAAGAAAATAAAATAAAATAAAATAAAATAAAAGGAAACAAAAGCCTTGAAAAGCCACGGACGAAGAAAAAGCCGCGGAATGCCGCGAAAAGAAAACAAAATAAAATGAAAATGAAACAGACTACTAAGCCGTGCTCCCCAGCAACGACACCATTCTGATGAGCCGCCCGATAGACTAAGGTAAAGTATCTCACTAAGGTCGTTGTGACCTCAGTCACTCGGGACTCAGAGCTCAATCAAGAAAAAGAATCAGACCACCAATCAGAGATAAAAATCAATAAAAGCAAAAATAGCGGTCTCACTATATGATTAACCTGGTATAGCTCCCAGGGTCGGTCTCGAGGAGCACGAGATGGCCTTGCGGCCTACGAAGTAGTAGTAAAAGAAAATAAAATAAAAACAAATAATTTTTTGGTGGTTTTTAATATTTTTAGATTTTTTAGGATTTTTAATAGTAAAGAAAAAAATAAAAAGGCAAATACACACAACTTCAAGCAAGTATTTAATTACTCAAAAATGGTCCAAAAATTCAAACAAAAATATTTTTATATTTTATATAATTTTTAATGTTTTTGGTGAATTTTATAGGATTTTATGATTTTTATAGAATTTTCTAAAAATAAAAGAAGGTAGTAATAAAGGCAAACTGTCCAGTCAGGCTTGGAGGACCAAATTAAAATATAAAATGATCCTAAAAGACCCGGAGATATTTTTCATTGAAAAGTATAAACAAAAAGGGAAATTCAGAAGAAGAGCTTATTAATTTTTGAGTTCTCTACGCTTTTTTAGAATTTTCATAATTTTTTAAGTGTTTGTTAATTTTAATGGTTTTTATAAATGCAAAAATAGCCAAAATGGACAAAAAATCAAACAAGCAAAAACACACAAAACTTGATTTTTTTTAGAATTTTTAAAAGGTTCTTATATTTTTTTAGGAATTTTTAATCTGAACAGAGGTAAAAACAGATGTTTTTGAATTTTTAAAAATAATAAAAAGGCTCAAAAATGTACCCAAAAATTTGTGAAAATTCTACAAAGTGGCAAGAGCCGCGTGTCCAATTTTCACAAGATTTGGGTCAGTTTTGTTATTTTATTTAAATCAAAAACACACACACAGTGCACAGGGACCTATTTGCAATGAAAATATAGTCCAGGGGCCTATCAATAACATGGCATAAAATATCAGGACCAAAAGCACAAAAATCCCAAACAATCACGCGCTATGCACGTGTTCCAGACACGGAGGGGTATATATGCAAATTCTATTTATAAAAATGTTAACATTAACATCCAACAACTACAGAACATAAAATGTAATATGCCCAGAATCTCACGTATCGACGCACATGGTCACCATATACAGGGACTAATATGCAAATAAAGAAAATAGGAAGGTCCCAATGTGCAAAATAACCAAAATAAAAACAACGTAATAAACTATTTACAAGAGTAAAAAGTAAATTCTATAAACTAAAGGCCTACGGGAAATTTACCCTTATTAAAAGCGAACAGTTGAAGTGGCGCCACGTGGAAGATCGGATGGTGGAAGTGCGCTGCGCCTCTTCGAAGAGCCCTGGCTCTGATCCGACGGTCGAGGGCCCGCCAAGTGGAGAATCCGACGACTGAGGTACACTGTGGCTAACCCTCGCTGAATCAACGGTCACGATCAAGCCTTCAACGGATCTAACGGTGGCTGGCTCCTCGCGGATGAACGCTCGAGATCAAAACTGGACAGGGGGGGGGGCGATCTGACGGTAGGAGAGGATCCACCAAGAACAGGTGGCCGGCGACGTTCGCCAGCTCGATACTCGCGTGGGGGACCTCCTTTGCTGCTGCTGAGATGTCCAAGAGCTTCGCCTCGATGGTCCGCAGCTAGTGCGCCTCTCCGATGAGGCCGGGAAGCTCCGAGGAGCTCTGGCGACGACGGTGGCCTGGAGCTGTTGTTCCTGATTGCTCAGGCCCTCAGATGGGCTTTCGTGACCTGCAAAGTGCACAGACAAACTCCTGGGTCGAGGGCAAAGTGCCTCGACCCTGTGAATGGTGAAATGGGTGCGTGGGTGAGTCGGATGGGTGATCTCCGGCGAGGCGGCAGCGGTGGAGATCGAAATCCCTGCTCTGGGGTGAGTTAGGGGCGGTGGAAGGGTGAAGAAGGTGGAGAGGGGTATGGTGAATGTGA